>MU150231.1:588971-735607 GCA_015584075.1 Collybia nuda
ATCCCAATATAGCAATATTTTCCCACGGTGTTGAAATATGAATCAATGAATCAATCATTTTTCTGCCTGAAACCTGGAATCATAAAGAACTCGTCTTTAGTAAACTAAAGAACTCGTAATACTACTATATGCTATTTATATGATATAACAGTCCTACACATCAATTTCTGGTGGGAAGCCTTGAAAATGCTTGAAAACTGCTTTGGGTCAGGTTTGTGACCATTTGTCACGCATCGATGTGACGTCACGTCGCCAGGTCACTCACAGGGATTGATGGGCCCCAACTGGAGTCGGTTCCGAATTTTTTAGTGACTTGCGTTCTAGTAATCCCTGGTTAACTACACCAATAAACTATGTCGGAGATCCTCAAACATCTTGAAGTTCTAGTAGGCACGTCACAGAGCTCATCTGATAATGACAAACGGATCCTGGAAGATTGGGAAAGGTAACGCAAAATTAAATTTAACTACGTACCGAACAATTATTTGATCTAATTTTGAAGGATATTATACCGGCCTGGAAAAGGTACGATTGAGTTAATTAACCCTATCCTAAGCTTTATAAATCCATCATGTAGATACTGAATCTAACGACGCCCTACAAAACGAAGACGGTGTTGAAAGCTGGAATACAGTACTTGATGAATTCCGCTCAACAGATGTAACAAGATCTGGTCCTAACGAAAGCATATCAAGACTCTTTCGGTGTGTAGGCCAAACATATAATGGGTTAGATTGATAAACTCATCACCCTCTTCTAGAAAACCTCATATTCGACCATTGTTGGGCGCTCTAGCCATTGTTTTATCCTCCGATCGACCTGACGATACTATTTCGGGAGAAATAGCTGAAATCATTGGCTTTGATGAAATTGACCTCGTTATGCCCATCCTTTCCGAAAGAGCGAGGATCTCTCAAGAGGTGCGACACCCGTTAAATACGAGTTCATCAAACGGTCTTCTTAATTATCCAAGCTTGACAGTATCTTGTCCTTGAAAGCTCCTGAAGTGGAAAGTAAGTTTCTTAATAACATATCATGTATGTCTACTTATTGAAAAGCAGGTCCCGGTTTACACGGTTTATCTGTTGAAGATGCTCGGCAACGCATGGAAAACAGATTCCGAGAAAACGCAGCCCGTCCCCTCTTTTCACATACTACTGCGGTAAATTTACATACTATCAGGTGCCTTCAACACCTTGACCGATACTTTAGCAGGCTGCCCCAGAGGTTTTTCCACATGTGTATACTTCGGCTCCCATGGCACAAGGAAATGTATTATCTCAGTTTGGTAGCAAGTATATGTTACCCTTGGGGACGGTTCGCACCATGCATGAGGTTGGCAGTTTAATGATGAGCAGTGCAAGCCTATTGAATCTGTTCACCGAAATTCAGAATTATGAAGAGGTAATCATCCCACCCGCAAGACCTGTTCCCCCAAGGGTAACCGAATGCCCCATTCCGATCGTGAAATTAGATCCTTTGGCGAAAGGATGTTTTCCGGTACTCAGTGTAAAATTATCGTTGGCGCCATGAGGCATTCATTATTTCTTATAGGGTTACACGTCATTGAATAGGATTCAGTCTATTGTTTATCCAACGGCGTATGGATCAAATGAGAACCTTCTCATATGCGGTTCGCCAATACTGTATGACTCTCATAAAATAACCTGTCTAAAGCACTTCCATAGCTCCTACAGGTGCTGTTCGTGTTTTTGGAGCCAAATTAATCGACCAACTTCCAATTGACGCCAATTTTAGGGTAAAACTGACGTAGCGATGTTAACTATACTCCGTGTTATTGCACAACATAGGTCAACGACAGACCCTAATGCCCCTATCCATTCCACCATTAACAGAGACTCATTCAAGATAATTTATGTGTGAGCCACCTTTCCCTTCTTTCCTTCCACCGATATCCCAACTACTACAAGTGCCCCAATGAAAGCGTTGGCATCCGAAATCGTGCGGAAACTTAGCAAGAGACTTCAGTGGCTTTCGATTCAAGTTCAAGAGTTGACTGGTATTTTTTTCATACTCCTTTTGATTCACATCTCTCATGTAATAGTACAGGTGATATGCAAATGACAAAAACTGAAATAGCCCAGACACAGATTATTGTGACGACTCCTGAGAAATGGGATGTTGTTACACGGAAGCCTACTGGAGAGGGCGAATTGGCCTCTGTGGGCTCTTTCACTTATATCATCATGAAATAATTTGGTCTCACTGGTTCCCAGAGTTTAAAGCTGTTGATCATTGATGAAGTGCACTTACTAAACGAAGAACGGGGTGCAGTCATCGAAACAATTGTTGCAAGAACATTACGCCAGGTGACATTATCTCACCCATCCTACAGCGCCAGAACTGACAATCCATTTAGGTGGAATCGAGTCAATCAATGATTCGCATAGTCGGCTTGAGTGCAACCCTCCCTAATTATATAGATGTTGCAGAGTTTTTGAGGTTTGTTAGTACCTTGATGTTGCTCTTATGGTTTTCAAATAACTATAACAGTGTCTCGCGCTACAAAGGGCTATTCTACTTCGATTCATCGTTCAGACCAATTCCCCTCGAACAACACTTTTTGGGAATTAAGGGAAAATCTGGTAGTATTCAGTCGCGGAAGAACTTAGACCGTGTTACATTTCAAAAAGTCTCAGAGCTCGTAGCTCATGGTCACCAAGTGATGGTGTTTGTACATGCAAGAAAGGAGACAGTAAAGACCGCTCTAGGTCTCAAGGAATCATCTCTCCTCGAAGGAAATGGAGACGATTTCAGTTGCGAAGATCACCCCCATTGGAGTCTGTTTCGTCGTAATATCGGGGAGTCTAGGAATAAGGAGATGAAGCAGTTGTTCGACAGTGGGTTTGGTATTCACCACGCAGGCATGCTGCGGTCTGATAGAAATATGATGGAAAAGTTGTTTTCAGAAAGGGCCATCAAGGTGAAAAACAACTCTCCAGGTTCAGCCCATTTACGGGATTGATCGCGTTTTCTCAATAGGTTCTGTGCTGCACTGCAACTCTTGCGTGGGGTGTTAACTTACCTGCTCACGCTGGTTAGATAAATAAACCTACAGTTGCGGAGCCCCTTTAACACGTTGCTTAGTAATCATCAAAGGCACCCAGGTCTACGACAGCTCAAAAGGTTCTTTCGTTGATTTATCAGTACTTGACGTACTCCAGGTCTTTGGGCGGGCTGGCCGCCCTGGACTTGAAACCAGTGGCGAAGGGTATATTTGCACAACTGAGGACAAGCTCATTCACTATCTTGATGCCGTTACATCGCAGGTAATTGTTAATTAAGGTCTCGTCTATAAAATTCTGCTAATTTTTTAATAATTTATAGAATCCCATAGAGTCACAGTTCGTATAGTTAATCACGTTGAAAAACAAATACCGGACCTTTTCTTTCAGATTCCAAGGCGGTATTATAGATTCCCTCAATGCCGAGATATCTTTAGGCACAGTTGCCAACACTCGCGATGCCGTGCAGTGGCTAGGATATACATATCTCTTTGTGAGAATGCGCAGAAATCCCTTCATATATGGTTCGTAATATTTCCTATCTTGTTACAAAAATTTGACTAGCAACTGTGTTAGGCATTGATCGACAGGCTACAATTGATGATCCACAACTAGGCAGCAAGCGGAATGAACTTATTACTGCTGCAGCGGAGAAACTCGCAACGGCGCGTATGATCACGTTTGACCGCCCCGCCGGAACATTCACCGCTACCGATCTGGGAAGGATTGCAGCAAAATACTACATTCGATACGCGTCCGTTGAAATTTTCAACGAGAAATTTCGGCCCAAGATGTCAGAAGCGGACGTTCTTAGGATGCTTAGTATGAGTACAGAGGTAGTATTTTTCCCGCACTTTTTTTCTATCGTTTATACGCCCTATTCAGTTTGATCAGATTCAAGTCCGGGAGTCTGAAATCAAAGAGCTTGAACAGCTAATGGAACGTATACCTTGTGAAGTAAAAGTCAGTCTATTTTAACAACTTATTCTTTGATTTCGATTGACATTACGTCTCCAGGATGGCGCAGAAACCAGCCAGGGTAAAGTCAACATATTGTTGCAAGGGTTCATTTCCAAAGAACTTGTGGAGGATTTTGCCCTGGTTTCGGACATGGCTTACGCTGCACAGAATGGTGGGCGCATAGTCCGAGCCCTCCTCGAAATTGCTATCAGTAGGAAATGGGCGAACGCTACGGGATCATTAATGGGGCTTAGCAAAGCTATCGAAAAACGAATGTGGCCCTTTGATCAACCTTTGCGGCAATTTAATTTAAAAGGTGAGGTGTTTTATGGTCTACAGCAGTGGGCCGATGAGTGGTCCGTTGCCCAATTGGCAACTCTCGAACCGCAGGCTCTGGGCAGCCTCCTCCATTTGAACGAGCAACATGGATTCGCCCTCCTCAATGCTGCCAAACAATTTCCAACCGTCCAAATTAGCTATAGCCTACGCCCCCTTGGTCATGATATTCTCAAAATAACAATTGGTGTAAAGCGTGCTTTCATCTGGAACGCCAAAATTCATGGGAGCGTGGAGCCCTTTTGGTTATGGGTAGAAGACTATGATGGGTTGACCATTCTTCAACTCTCACATCTCGTCTTCCGCCAAAATACGAAAAATTTGAATGTCGAGTTTTTAATTTCAATTCCAAATGGACAACCCCCGCCATCTGTCACCATCAGGTATGTGTCTGACAGGTGGATGGGCGCCGAGGACGAGATACTCATTCCCCTGGATTCGCTAACAATGCCAGTATCTTCGTATTGCCATACCCCTCTGCTGGACCTCCCGTTCTTGACGCCATCTGTCCTGAAAAACCCGACTGTGGAAAACACCTTTTCTAAACAAGTCACTTACTTCAACGCGGTTCAAACACAAACCTATTGGAGCCTCCTAAATACACGAAACCACACCTTGATATGTGCACCCGCGGGCAGTGGTAAATCGACAATGGCACGTATAATGGTTTGGTAGGAGTTTATCTTTTGTTCGTACCTACTAAAAGATGGCTAATTTCTTATAGGATGGCCGCCACCGTGAAACGTGATGTTTGGATTGTTATTGTTGTTCCCCGGCGAAGTATAGCTGTAGAAATGCTGTCCGAACTCCGCCTATCTTCAAGGCACACGGGAGTGTTTGTTGAACAAGGAATGGGATCGGATTCTTTAATTCGACCAAAAGGCAAATCTATTCGGATTTTGACCGCCTCTCATCTACTTCGCACAATCTCAACTAGAGATCCTGCAATATCCCTCGTCGGTTTGGACTTGGTTTTGTGCGAGAACCTGGAACTATTAGACGCCACATATGAATTAGGAATATCGCTCTTACGCCATAGCACTCAATCTTACCCCACACGCTTCGTAGGTATCTCGGATTCATTAAACGACGCAACAGACCTCGCCGATTGGCTCGGCGTTGATAATTCTGGTCTCTATTCCTTCAGACCACGGGACCGAGGTCAATCTCTTACATTCTCCACGCAGACATTCACGATTCCCCAGTCAGCTGCCTTATTTAAAGCTATGGCTAAACCAGCACACACGGCGATCCAAGCAGTGCCTCGGGGGGAGTTAGCACTTGTCTTCGTTCCATCACGCGGACAGTGTCGGGCAATTGCCCGCGACCTCATTACCCAATGCGCTTTGGAGGCGGACACCGAGAGGGGATATCTCTTAGAGAGTATATCTAATGAGTACCTAGAAGATTATCTAGTCAGGTTGCAAGATCCGACGCTGATTGATTTTATTTCCAAAGGCGTTGGATTTTTCCACGAAGGTGTACACAAGCTAGATCGTGCTCTTATGCTCGAGCTATACGCTGAAGGCATAATACGCGTATTAATTGTTCCACGGGATTCCTGTTGGACGGTACCCGTTCGAGCAACTGTCGTGATCGTAATGGGAACACAGTACATGCACGTTGGAGAAGAGGGCACAGATCGTCATTGGCGCGAGTACGAATTAACTGAGGTTGTTCAAATGCAGAGCAGAGCTGTGCGGCATACAGGATCTGGTTATTTCTATCTTTTCTGCCAGGCAGAGGCAAAGGATACTTTTACGCGGTTTCTAAACGAAGGTCTACCACTTGAGTCTCAGCTTCTTGAGACGGAAGATATGACGAGATGGTGCGAATCCCAGAAGAAATGGGGTGCTACATTTGACGAACAGCATATCGTCGATGTGCTATCCTTCACATTTCTCGTTCGTCGCGTGGCAAGTAATCCAGCTTACTATGACTGTACGTCAAGTTCCCCAACCGAAAACATTTCTCGTGTTGCAGACGGACTACTGAAAAAGGTTAGAGACCTCGGTACAGGGGTAGATTAGAGTATCTGAAATATTCTCATAATGATAACAATAATGCGACAAATCAAAACAGACTATTTCCGCAATTTACGTATCTATTCGTTTGATATATTTCGAAAGGCCTTCGAGGCGCGTTGCAGCCTTCCTGAGTGTATCGACATCCTTGCAAAAGGCGAACCGTCCAAACGCTTCTCCGATGTTGGCATGGTCCTCGCAGTAAAACTGTAGGATTGTGAAATTTAATTCTCTCGGATCAGATCAAAAGAGCGTACCTCGCTGACAGGAATCGACGAGACGCCAATCTCCAATGCTATAAACCAACAGGCCCTGTAAAAAAAGAAATGAGGTATACGTAATCATACCAAGTCTGGGGTTTACTTGAAATCCCTCCCTCGTCCCAAGACACTCTGGGGGAATGGATAATCCTCAGGGAAATTTACATCAGAAATGTCCTAGCCGTAACATCGGAGATCAATCATTTGTTGCGACAGCTAAGCTCCCTTACCAGTAAGACAAAGTAACTCCCCTCAGGCTTTGTATATTTTAAGCCAAGCTTATCGAAAACGTCCGTCAAGATTTTACGTCTTTCAAGATATTCTTGACGTTGAGTTTCAAAGAATTTCCGTTCTTTGGCCTGTTCTAATCCCGCAGCGGCAGCCTCTTGCAATGGCGAATTGGTGCAAAAAACAATACGTGTGGTGGCAGCCAATGTGGGTTGTATAATAGAGGGGTGGCCGATAAGCCACCCGATACGCCACCCTGTGGCTGCAAAAGCCTCTTGAAAGGTGAAGAAATATTAATAGGTATTCGAGAAATGCAAAGGGCGATACGCACTCCCAGCGGATCCAACGGTTACGGTGCGTTCCCACATGCCGGGAAGGTTCGCAATACGAACATGCTCTTTCCCGTCGAATACCAGGCAATCGTACTTTCCCACTATGAGATCGAACAACTATAAGAAAAAAAGAACTTACCACTTCATCGGCCATCACAAGAAGATTGAATTCCTCCGCAAGGGCGGCAATTCCTTCAAGCTCAGTTCGCGTAAAGACCTTTCCAACGGGGTTGTGTGGGGTATTGACGATGATCATCTTGGCACGCGGGGTGATAGCTCGCCTGATCTGGTTTAACTTGGAGCGTGACGGATAGTAAAGAAGCTTACCTGAGTTCATCGAAGTCTATTGTCCAATCATTGCTAGTGGCTTTGTTCATTGAATGGGAAGGGGGATGAAGAGGGACATAAACAGGTTTGCCTCCGTTGAAGGTGACGGAAGGGAGGTATTGGTCAAAGAATGGTTCAAACATGATAACCTCATCGCCCTGCTCTAAGAAGGCCGTAAACACAGAATACTGCCCTGAAATAGTTTCAGCAAGGAAACAAGACGAATTTCGAGAGACACACCTTCGTTTGCACCACTGGTCACTAGTATTTCGGATTCGACGTCAAGTTCTCGATTGAACATGGGTCCGTAGAACTTATTGATAGCCTCCCGAAGACGAATTCTTCCCTTGGGATGCGAATAATGGTTCGGCGCAACTGTTCTAAGGGCGGTTTCAGCTGCTTCAGTGACCCATGCAGGAGGTGCAAAATTCATATATCCCTGGCCAAGGTTAATGCAATCCGCTGGCAGGTTTGCAACGCTGTGAATTGTCAGAACGATCTTTGTCATAGAAAAGGGTAATTGTAATCACTTGTAGATCGACCAGACATCTTGAGCTAATGCTCTTCCCTCCCTGAGGCGTGAGGAAAAAGGAATGAGATTGCTGCGATCCTTGGCCTGGTTTTGATTCGCCTGAGCCATGGGACGTATTGATACAGTCGAGAATAGGCGTCGAATGAAGAAAAAGGGTGTAGTCTGAGTTGTTGACAAAAGTCTCGTTTGCATTGGCAAATTTGTAGACTGAGTCAGACCGATCACTCCGATTTATTTCGGACTTAGATGAGCTGTTACTCCAACAATCTAACGTTTCCTGGGTGAATCTGATATCCTGATGGGAGTAAAAATACCAGGGAATGCAAGGCTATGATATTATCAATGGTAGCTATAGATTCGTATTCGGGCTTCGATTACTGCTGGGCACAACAAAGATATCATTGAGCGGCCATGAAGTTGGAGAGGAAGGAATTGATCAAGCCCCAGGAATACAATTTATAGAAGTTATAACAACTACTGGCTGTCCGAATTGTCATTACCAATATGCATGCCTGTCATTCTCAAATGTTACTGGGCGCTACATGGTGCATGCACCCGGAATTCTCTCAATCCCATCATGATCAACTCCCAAGACACATGTAAAGTATTGATGTGGCTCACACACATGTAAGAGCGATAATCTTCAAAGTTCCAACCACACTTTTGCTGGCCACGGCCTCCTGTAGGCTCTTCCCACTAGGGGTGGCTGTTTCTCCGTATTCTCTTACCTAATATATATATATGTAGCCATTGACCTACCAACGGTGGCTGGTACGTGGTTAATGATTGGTGAATACTTTTAACCGAACAAGGGTGCGTGTGAGAGAGTCAAAAAGTATTATAATATTCTGCTTGGAGCTGAGGGGCACAGATAATAAGTATGATTTGCCAGTTAGCCGCCTTTTTCAATAGACCTAAAAGATCTGACGTGACCTGTCACGTCGCGTCGCGTCGAATGGGTCATGTGATGTAAACTTATATCCCACGGCCTGAAGCGAATTGACGCTTGTTCTTTCAACTTGACGAAAAAAATTACTACCATGACCAGTACTGGTGTGGGAGCGCGGCGTCATCTAGGTATAATAGAAGAGTGAGTAACTTTGAATTCATTGGCTCCAGTAACGCTATATGTTTCCGGTTGTCAGGTCCGGTCTATCCAATACACATCTTGCCGCCATCGGAAGCAGTGACATGATGGGCGAGGAGATGCCAATAACTCGTGGTGACAGTGGAGAGCCGACAGACGAGGATGACAGCCCGGATGAAGAGGAATTTGTCTATCCAGGTGCTTCAACCGACGAGCCTGAGGTAGAACACGTCGAGCCTCGTCAACCTCAGCCTCCATCTCCAGCGCAACTTGAATCACTTTATGCAGCTGCATCGTCCGGGGATTTACCTCTTCTCAAACGCCTTTTCCGTAACGCTCTCGACTCTGGTGATGTAGAGCCCTTTGGCCTTGCAAATGATGCATCGTCTCGTACGGGGTTCACAGCCTTACACGCAGCGGCAAGCCGAGGGTACGTAGAGATTGTCATGTGGTGTAAGATAACGGTGTATACTTTTGCATGACTCCACTAATACACTACTAGTGGTGGAAGATTGTGGTGCCATGCCAGACTTGGAGGATAGGGAAGGCGAGGTTAGGAAAACGATCTCTTGATGAATTAACGCTGACATCGTATAACAGACGGCTCTACACAAAGCGGCCCTCAACGGCCACATGCCAGTTGTCAGCTATCTTCTCCCCGATAGAGCTGATGTTCATGCTCGAGATGCTGATGGCTGGACTGCCTTACACAATGCTTGTTCGAAGGTGTGTGAGACCATACACTCTCTAGGATGTGGGTTAATCGGCATCAGGGGTACCTTGATATCGTAAGATGGTTGTGTGAAAGTGGTGGGGCCTCCTCAGTCGTCAATGGCTGTCGTGGCGTCGATATACGTAGCAAGGATGGCTGGACCCCTTTGAGTGAGTTGGGTTTATCCGCTTTGACCGTTTTCATTCCGACAATTGATCCTGTTCAGTGAATGCATCATCTAAGGGACACTTGCCAGTTGTCTTATACCTGTTGACGAAGCAGTCGGCCAATCCTCTAGTTAGAAATAATTGGGGAGAAACTGCCTACGATGCCGCCTCCGCTGTCTTTGAAGTGTGGATTTGTGAGGTACCGTGTATATCTCAAGCATGTGTTTTAGATCTCTCATCTTGTGGGTGCAGGTTCTGCAGCAGGCGGAGGCGGATCGTTGGCGGGACGCCACTCTCCCCTATAATCCACTGTCTGTCCATACGACTGTACCTTTAATTTTGTATGAGAATCAGAGACTTGACACCCGCTTGAAGACGGTTGCTGTCTCTGGGGGTAGGCCAAAGTTCTCCGCTTCAGGCTTGGGAAAGCATGGTCGTCGTCCTCCATTTGAGCTGAAACTTCCCGTTCCCGATCACCAAACTGGGGCGCGAGAAGTTGGTACTTGGCGGAGTAATGTACAACTTCCCCTCCGTGACTCGCCTTACATTTTCCCCAACCCCGAGTCTAACAGTCGAGTCACCGAAGGAGCGGAAAGGAGTCATTTCTGGCTGCAAGTTTTTCACTGTAGTATTATGGGCTAGGCTAATTTCTTCTGCTAGATCCGACTGGACACTAGATGTTACCCACCCGGGCGTCGACGCTGAGGAAGGATGGCAATATGCACGTTACTTTAGTGACCCAGATGACCAATGGACAGCGGAGGTGCCTCCTCAACTAGAACGCATGCTGACTGGCACAAATATAGTCTCTGCTGGGTTGGGGCCAACGGCAAGGTCTGCCAGTAGGTTAAATTCGGCTTCATCCTCAAGTTCGAGTCGACCTCCACAGGCCTGGGTGCGACGCAGGCGATGGGTGCGCATCATGCGGCGCAGGTTGGACATACCCCCTCTTCCGTTCCTAGAGCCTGATGGTGGCATGTACCATTTGGACTCGAATGGGGGTTTAATTCCGTTCGTGGCGGACGGTTCGAATGACCTTGATGACGGACAAGAACTGGGCTCAATGCCCTCATCCTTGTTATCTTCCGCTCAGGACTATGTGGCTCGCTCGAGGTATCTTGTTGGTATACAAAGTCAGCATGGAGACGCGGGCAATATACCCCTGTCAGCTGTGGAAGCTCGACGTGCCATCGCGAAACTAGAACGCGCGACAATGGAGTTGAGACAAGGTATATTGGGTCAGTAGAAATTCTGGGTCGAGCTGAAGAAGTCGAGTCCATTGAATGATACTTTATAGGTGATGAAAATACGGAACGAAAGACTCAAGCGGAGGTGTTGCTCAACACTTACAGCAGGGAGCTGGACCGCCGCAGGCTTGCAGCTGGAGCTCTTGGGCTACTCATTTCTGGAGATGGTATGTTTATATATATCTGTATATATTGCAGAGACTTTAAACCGACCTAGAAGTGGCAGATGGTGATAATCACCAGCAAGACGATGATGACGATGACGATGACGATGAATTTCATTATCCCGGGTCTAATGCTGCCTCTATTCGCCCAGCCTCGAGATCGTCGACGTCTACGGATTACTTTAATCGGCCAGGGGTCTCTCGTGCGCCCATTGATTTGACGCCTCAACTGTCCCAGGCTCCAGACTTTCGTGTACCTACACATGAGGCACCTCAGAAAATCCTCGCCCCGCGATATACATCCCCTACTCCACACCAAGTCCATGCTCAATGGGAACGCGATGAAGCTGTTCTCCAGTGCCGTGACTGTCAGCGCCGTTTTAATTTTCTTACCCGCCGGGTAAGTCTAATTCGATACCCTCCGCCATCTGCCTCTAATCCTGTTCCTTTTTAGCATGTAAGATGTTCATCTAGGCGGCACAAGTACATACTAACTGGAATAATAGCACTGCCGTAAATGTGGCCGTATCTTCTGTGATCGTTGTTCCTCCTTTAGATGCCTTTTGGATCCATCCGAAATTGTTCATGACCCAGGGATTCCGGAAACTCAAGTATCAACCACTTCCCAACGGGTTTGCCAAACCTGTTATGATGAAGTGAATGCCAGCGTGCCTGGCAGGCTCCTAGGCTCAAGGACAACGTCAATGGAACGAATAGTTGTTGATCAGGCCCGACTGACAATCCCCGGTCACCTCTCCAGAAGACAATCCAGTTCGCAACTCAGCGATTTAGCAGAGTATGCGGCCCCATAACCTATGAAGTATATCCAGCTGACTCAACAATAGGTGCCCTGTCTGTAACCGTAGCCTAGACGATTTCGGAACTACTCATGAACAAGAAAAACACGTCAAGAATTGTCTGGAAGGGGGCTCTGGGACCACGCCACAGGCTGCAAAATATCTCGTGTATCGTCTACCTGCTGAAAGTGCGCTTCTTGGTGTGGAATGTAAGTGGTGTAAATTTCGATAAATAGCTCACCCTGAATGATCCTTGAAGGTGTCATATGCCTGGAAGAATTTTCGCAAGGTAACGATTAACCAAACAGCCAATCTCCTAAACTGATCGGTCTGAACCAGGTTCTACGATTGCACGATTGAGCTGTTTTTGCAGCTTCCACAACGGTTCGTTTACGCAGCGCATCTGTTTCCCTTGACTGATAGTAGTACAAAATAGCGTGTCTTTCATCCTGGCTTCAGCGCGGTAAGAGTTGCCCTGTCCATGCTCGTTGAAATTCTTGCTTTCGATTGTTTTGCTTTGCTCAATCCGGACTTCTTACCACTATTCTCGATATTACATATTAAATTTACTTGGACGGATATTTGGCAATTAGTCACCCTCGTCGCGGGGTTCGTAAAATGTGCTATAGCGAATTCTGCTTTCGTCAACTCGGATGATATCAGCAAGGTCCTCTGCGTCTGGCTCAATAATATCTTGGCCTTTCCGACCATCATCTTGGTCATCTTCAAACCACGACGCTGGGTCTTCATCTTCGTCATCATCATCATCATCATCATCATCTTCCATGTCAGATTCCGAAGGCTTGTGGTTCCTACACAAGGTATTGCATTTCAGCACGATATGGCTTATACTGCTATGACTTACATGAATGCCCATATTCGCGCCTCTCGTTCCTTTCTCGTTAATATTTCTCCTTTGACTGGCATTCCGAGCCGCCTTTTCTTGTCGGCAATGCGCTCTTCTCTTTCCTTACCTTGTATGTAAGCCTGGCGTTCCAAATCGATAGCTTCTTGGAGGCTCAATGTCCCGGTAGTGACGACTCCGCTCGAGGGTGCCTGTTGTACAATTGGATAACGACAGTGATTCCAAAAGAAATAAAACGTACAAATTGGGACAGGGCTTTACGTTTGGCTTCCAATGTCCTACTTACTGGTGGCTCTGGTGGAACATCGACATTCATGTCTCCTTCGCCATAGATCTTCGTGTTCTTGAGTCCGGTATTAATCGTTTCCATTCCGTCGAGTTCGATCAATCGGGATTCAACTGCAACTTGCTCAGCCGAAACTCGTTGTGCGTAGGTAGACGTTGAAGCGCCCCTGCGAGCCAAGTATCAGGAACATGATAAGATATGAGTTGTTAGAACAATTACGGCGACGACAATATTTTTGAATTGAGATTGTGCAGGTCCTGAAGTTCGCGGATAGTCATTTCTGCGATTGGGCGAGCCTTAGGCTTGGGAGCTGGCCTAAAGCCGGTTGGGACAGAATGTTTCCGGCGGGACATGGGAGAGGTAGGGGAAGGTGGGGGGTTGGTGTGGTTGGGTATACTGGGCACGTAAGACATGATGTTTCGTTATCCACGGGGCTTCTGTTCAAGTTACACAGAGCCTCGCTCATATTTAAGCTCATCGGAAATTGCCTTTTTTGGGTCATGTGGCGGATTATGACTACCGTCGGGGTTATACTGTTCTCTGTTCTCTGTTCGACTGATAAACTAATGATACATATTTGGTACTTCTCCACCGGGCCACTCTGAATCGTATCATTCCCAAGTCTCTGACTCACCTAACTGAACATATCACCCTAAAGGTACAATCATATTCATCAAAGTTACTTCTTAAGTGCGCATTTTCGAAGAGACGTACCATTCCAGGGGGCATAAATTCGTCATTGTCTGGGTTGCCGATATTTCGCCCACCACCTCTTCCTCTTCCTGGACCAGCGAATCCACCTCTTCCGGGGTATGGACCAGGACCAACCGGATCAAACCTTGCCCCTGGAGGCGCGCCCATGGGCGGAAGGAAACCATCCCCACCCCAGGGACCGGTTTCACCGAACGAATTCCTGCCCCTTCCCCTACCGAAGATAGGGTGATCAGGACCTACAAACATACCATCTCCACCATGTGGAAAGAGTGAAGGTGGGTTGAATGGGTTCATAGGAAATGGGTCAAGGTCACTCCTGCCAATCTCGAGAGGATTAGCAGGGGGAAACAACGAAGGTGGATGATAGACATTTTCAGGTGCATGCGGAGGGGCTCCGGGGTGGGGGCGGGCAGGAGTCGGGTTTTGAGGCTGTCGCGGGCCGGACCCTCCAGCATTGGTGGAAGAGTCAGCCTCTATGTAGCCATCTTTGCGAAGACCAGGTATTAAATGTTGAATAATCTTCAGTTTAACCTGAGATGCGAGATCTGCCACACGATTTGAAGAGATAAAACCATGGACCAGCGGTTGGGTGGATGAGGTCAAATCCTGAGGGAAAAAAGAGGGAGAAATGAAGTCGGTCGTAGATATATCCAGTGCCGCAACTTTGTCACTCTTGGGACAATTTAGCAGAGGTGCAAAATACCACATTTATGGACATACTTCAAGCGCAATAGCGTTGATCAGAGTGCGCCCACCAAGTTTGGATACCTTAATTACAAACTCAAGGCTACTCTGGTCATGCCTATATCGGAATGTGTAGTGTCCTGGGCCGTCTTTATTCCACTGAGGGGGGAGAATATTGGCTAAAGTCGAATCTGCAGCGGATGACTCGTCCACAGCAATCAAACGAAATGCTACGGCAGTAAGGATAGTATGCAGGAGAGCAGCTATTCCATCCTGTGGTGAGTCTAGAGACTTGGATGAAGGATGTAATAAGGTAGGTAAAAGGCTTATAAGGGCAGAGGGGTCGAAGATATTCAAAGTAGGACTCGCCATGGTTAATGACCAACTTTATTATGGGGTTGACGTAATACTCATAATTAATATATTGTTTTTACATAAACCCAATACCGAAGACACCTGAAGGAAACACGATCAAACACGGCTCTTTATTCCTAACTTCCTTTTCACTGGCAGGCAAAACACACGAAATGGCACGTAGGGATAGGTCATTCTCTCCAGAGACTTCAAATAAACGGGTAAGACCATCTCATCGTTCTTCACCCCGGTCTCCGTCGCCGACGAGGCGCACTACCCAAAGGCCCACCAATAGATCAAGGTACGACGACGACCGAGACAGGCCAAGAGAGAGAGACAGAGAGAGAGACCGAGACCGGTATCACGATGATAGATATCGGGACGACAGGAGAAGAGACCGAGAATACAGAGATGGTGGAAGGGATGATCGAAGAGACGACAGAAGGCGCTCACGTTCTAGAGACCGTAGAGCTGCGCAGCCTCCAACACCTCCTAGAGTTCAAACACCGGGAGATATTGTACAGACTCCCCCACCTGAAGATGAAAAACTCCGTCAGAAGAGAGCGAAACTTGAGGCTTGGAAAAAGGAAAGAGAGGCAAAAAAAGCACTCGATGAAGCCAAGGTAAAAGCAATGGCATTAGCTGGAAAATCTGTTCCAAGTGAGCAAACTTTTTACTCGTGTCCAATTCGTGATTTCCCAACGCTTGATCCTCCGAATCTATAGTGCCAGTTGCTTCAACCGCAAAACCGACGGGACAGCTTAATCGTGCTGCACTCAGTGGCCTTGGTCTAAAAGGCTTGCCCCTTAAACCTGAATTTGCCACGTCTGCCAAAGTGGCAGTCGCCGCTTCTCTAGATGATTCTGTAGAAACTAAACGAAAGCTGGAGACTCTGGGTGACATGCCTGCGATAGATATGACTATGGCTGAGGGTGAAGCAGCTGTTGGTGATTTAGAAGTTGACGATGACGACGAGGAGGCAAATCGAATGGATCAAGCATTGAAAACAAAAGCCAAAGATGCAATGGAAGTAGACGACGATGACGTCGATCCTCTTGACGCGTTCATGAGTGGTGTGAAGGAAGAGGTAAAAAAAGTTAACCTGGAAGACATGAAGAAAGTTATTGGCGCCCCAGGCGGCCGTTCGCGCATACGGTTAGACGAGCGCATGGTCGAGGATGGCATGGAGGATGTCATTGAATCAGTTGTCACCGACGAACTCGATGCCACTGACCTAAACCCGGAAGACATTCTCGCCCTCGCTGCCAAGAAAGCTAAAAAGAAAGAAATGGCTACTGTTGACCACTCTCGTATCAAGTATGAGCCCTTCCGCAAAGAATTCTATGCCCCGCCTCCGGACGTCGCCGCAATGACAGACGAGGAAGCCGATCTACTTCGACTAGAGTTAGACAGCATCAAAATTCGTGGGGTTGATTGCCCAAGGCCAGTAACAAAATGGAGTCATTATGGGCTACCTGCTAATTGGTGCGCGATTATACAGTTTACTGTTTATTTTTGCTTAACATTGTCTTCGCCATTTTCCTTACAGTTTGGACGTCATCAAGCGCTTAAATTATACAGCACCAACTTCGATTCAGGCTCAAGCGATTCCTGCTATCATGTCGGGTCGTGACGTGATTGGGGTTGCAAAAACAGGTTCCGGAAAAACCATTGCATTTCTATTGCCTCTATTCCGCCATATCAAGGATCAACGTCCTTTAGATCAAATGGAAGGTTCCATCGCTATCGTTATGACACCAACCCGTGAGTTAGCGGTCCAAATTCACCGAGAATGTAAACCTTTTCTCAAAGTGATGAATCTACGAGTACGTTTTATTTATTATTTATTTGTGTATAGCATATTCATGTCTACTTGAGGCTGTTTGTGCATACGGAGGTTCTCCTATCAAAGATCAAATCGCAGAGTTAAAGAAGGGAGCAGAAATTATTGTTTGCACTCCCGGACGCATGATTGATCTCTTGACCGCCAACTCTGGCCGTGTAACCAATCTCAAGCGTGTGACCTATGTTGTCCTGGATGAAGCGGACCGCATGTTTGACATGGGCTTCGAGCCCCAAGTTATGAAAATTGTCAACAACATTCGACCCGATCGACAAACTGTTTTATTCTCGGCTACTTTCCCGAAACAAATGGATTCCCTCGCCCGAAAAATTTTAAGAAAACCACTTGAGATTACTGTTGGTGGTCGATCTGTAGTGGCAGCTGAGATTGAGCAGATTGTGGAGGTTCGCGCCGAAGACACGAAATTTAATCGCCTACTCGAGATCCTCGGTCAAATGTACAATGAAGATCCAGAATGTCGAACCTTGGTCTTTGTTGACAGGCAAGAAGCAGCTGATAACCTTCTGCGTGAACTCATGCGTAAAGGGTACCTCTGCATGTCTTTGCATGGAGGAAAAGATCAGGTTGATCGGGATTCTACGATTGCAGATTTTAAATCAGGAGTTGTGCCCATCGTAATTGCCACTTCGGTCGCTGCGCGCGGGCTGGATGTTAAGCAATTGAAGCTCGTAGTCAACTACGACGCCCCGAACCACATGGAAGATTACGTTCATCGTGCTGGCCGGACTGGTCGCGCTGGAAATAAGGGAACATGTGTAACTTTCATTACCCCAGACCAGGAAAGATATTCTGTTGATATCTATCGAGCGGTGAAAGCTAGTAATGCCACTGTTTCGAAGGACCTTGAAGACTTGGCCAATGGTGAGTCACCTAAACAGTGTCAACAGGATCTCTGATACTTACTTGTCTTACAGCCTTCCTTGACAAACTCAAGACTGGAAAGGCACAAGCCGCTGGATCCGGTTTCGGAGGCAAGGGCCTCGACAGATTAGACAAAGAGAGAGATGCCAAAGAGAAAGCTGAACGTAAAGCCTATGGAGAACCTGGTGTTGACGAGGAGAAGGCAACCCCAGCTGAAGAGAGTACAGCCAAGGCGACAGCAGCAAGCGCTGACGACATGACTTTCGGAAACTTCAAGGTTGAAATCAAACGCGGGCCCGCACCTGATTCTTCCAAGGGTCTCCTTGGAGTGGGTGGAGCCGTCGCGGCAGCTCGACGTTTGGCACAGGCCAAAGAAGAGGAAAAGATCCAGGCACAGGTACGGGCTGCGGAAGAAGCGGCGGCGCGCGCTGGCAAGGACACTGCCGCCAACAAGCAGGCACTCAGTGTTGTCGCGAAACTCAATGCACAAATGAGGGCATCTAAGCTTGTTCTGCAGTCACAACTTCAAGCGGAAGAAGTGGGGCGAAAAGTGAATCCGGATTCCACCGACTTCCACGCAATTATCCCAATCAACGATTACCCTCAAAAGGCCAGGTGGCGCGTTACCAACAAAGAGACAATGGTTCAAGTAAGCAAACGAATATCGTGTTTCAGAACGTCCGATTTACATTGGCACACTTTTAGCTCATTGATATGACGGGTGCCTCTGTAACAAACAAGGGTAAGTTTCTGCTTCGCCGCCTCACAGAAATAATTAACCAAGAGTTGGTTCCAGGTATTTATTACGAACATGGAAAAGAACCTCCATTTGAAGGTCCTCCTAAATTGCACCTACTTATCGAGTCAAATGAGGAATACAGGGTATGTAGCAGCACTTCTCATACGCCGAACATTACTGACTGCAATTAATTCAGGTTGAACAAGCTGTTCGCGAGATTAAACGCTTATTGATTGAAGCATCAGCTGCGGCGTTGCAAGCCGAGATGCGAAATCCGACAGCGTCATCTGGACGATATAGTGTCCTATAGACTACGCATATTTCATCATCTCATGTATTTTTCAGTGTACCTTCCACGATACCTTCTTACGACCACACATATTAACGCCACTCCAAATGCAATAATACGGCTAAAATAACTACAATACAAAGCTAAGTGTCAACATGAGAAGAATCACGACCGAAGACCAAAGCCCTTGCTTTTCTGTCCATTCCCACCAGTATTCCCATGCCCAGAGTCCTTCACCCGCTTTTCTACTTCCGTAACCTTGGAGTCTACTTCGCGAACAGCCCCGTCAATCCACTGCAAGCTCTCAAGATGTCCGCTGAGGATCTGAGCTATCTGCACCATCGGGTCTACTCCATTGGCGCTCATGTCATTTGAAGGGAGTGAGAGAGTGTTCACAGAATCAATCATTTGTGTCAAGGATCCAGAAAGGTCATCCAGGTGGGTGTGTAAATCGGTCGCGAGCATGTAACTGAAGTAGGTTAAAAAGACACGAACGACTGCCTAGATATAAACATGCTTACTTTTTATCCCGTTCAGTGTCAGCAGGGCCTGTGTCCAATCCCCTTAAACTTCCATTCCCAAGGATCTCCTGTGACGCCTTCTCATATGCAGCCAATGTTGAATCAAGTTCCTTCTGTTGTTGCTCGATGTGGTCAAGAGACTGTTCAATTTCATTCTGTTCGCGTTCCGCCGCCTGAACGTGGCCATATAGTGCAGCCAGCTGTGTGTTGTAATATGGACTTAAATCACGAATAAATATACAATAGTCGTTAACCTACGTTGTTACCATTTTCAATCAGGGCACGATCCCAAACGGAAACTTCCCCAGCGAAGCGATTAAATTCTCGGACATGCGTCTCCAGCTCAGTGGACCATCGATTGACGATTTCTTCGATCGTTTTTCCTCTAAGCATTGATGGTGGAGGTACGGCGACAAGAGCCGTTGACGGAGGTGCTGCAACATCCTATATATCAGTCACCAGTGGTATTATGTGATACACATCGACGTACCGCCTCCTACAGAATTGGATGCATCTTTCGAAGCTGGCTGGGCACCAAACAATCCCCCGATTGGTGCAGAGGAAGTGCCATCCTTCTTCTCGTCTGCTTTGGGAGCGCCAAAGAGGTTGAATGATGTTCCAGGGGTAGTAGTAGGAGCGGCTAGATAAGTGAGGGCGTGATGAGAGATCCTTACAATCAAATTTTAAAAAACCGCACCTGGAGTCGCGGCATCCTTTTTTTCAACCGGCTTATTCCCTCCCAAACCACCGAAAAACCCGGCTGCCGGTACAGGTGGCGCAGTTGTGGCTAGAAAAAATAATATAAACGACTGATCATGCATACGTTGATGAAATTTTAACTGGAAGGAGTGGCGTCCTTGTTTCCCCCAAGACTGAACGTGGGTTGGGAGGTTGTGGTGGTCGTTGCAGGTGCAGTAGGAGGTTTGGCGAATAGACCACCACCAAAAATACTACTTGAAGCAGTAGGGGTACTCCCTGTAGCGGGCGTCGGCCCTACCCCTGCAAGCTTGGTGGAAGTATTGAAAAGACCAGCACCTGTAGCAGGCGTCGATCCTGTAGATTGTGTGAACATGACAGAAACTTATTTAGTAGGTTTGATTACCTGCGGAAGCGGAGGATGCGCTCGGTTGGCTAAAAACTACCTTGAAAGTTGGCTATGAAAATATTTGATGATACTGAGGAGCGCTCACAGCTGGATCCAGCGGGTTTTGAAGCAGCAGCACCCTCAGCTGGTTTAGGTAGACTGAAAGCTGTGCCGCCGAAAAGACCATTCGTAGGAGCGGGGTTTGTCGTAGCAGCCACGGACGGTGGTCCCACGTTTGTTTTGGCGGCACCGCCAAATAAATTGGTAGAAGGGGTTGTGGTGTTTGAACCTCCACCAAATAGCCCCCCCGAAGTTGGTCCCGAAACCCCCCCACCAAATAAACTCCCCCCTGCGTTTGTAGCAGTATTAGAAGTCGCTCCAAATAAGTTTCCACCACCTGTAGGTCTGGCTGCTTCACGATAAGATAAGGCTAGTAAAATAAAGTAGAATCCCTACCTCCAAATATATTTGACTGAGTGGTGCTGTTGGCCATAGTTCCTGAGGCAGTAGTGTTATTTGCCCCAAAGATATTTCCACCTTGTGGCGTCGATGACTGAAATGAACTCATACTAGCAGAGGCTGAAGCAGAGTCAAGTGTGGGAGAAACGCGTCGATCTGGATGATTTGGATGTCGTTGGGCCCGGACGCGCCTTGGCTTGTTACTTTTGTATCCATCTGTTTGGCGTCCTTCATGTCACCTTCTCCCAGTGTCCCTTTCTTGTATATTATACGTAAATTCATCCTTCATATTTCCGAGTATTCAGTCAACTATGCTACTCTCCTAATTTGAAACTGGATATTCGCTCAACCTAAAAAAGAATATTCACTTCCAACATGTCAATATCTCGGTCAAGCACTCTCGTACCGTTCGTTCACGGATACCAGAACTCATCCTGTAGTAATAACTAACGTATAAAAAACAGTGGAGATTTAACCTTCCAAACAATCCCATTACCTGACGATTGGTTACTATGTGTACATCCACAGGTATGAGGCTTGGTCTACAAGATAAAACCCTAAGCCAATTCCTTGTTTTGAGGGGTGGATATATTTTTATAGTCACATTTTAAAAGTCGTCACCGACCAAGACATCCGCGACGAAACTGTATATCAGTTAATCACTCAACACACATCAGACTATCCTCTGTCGGAGCTCAACGAGGGTATGGAAGTCCAGCTCCATGTCAAACCACAACCCGGAGGGGCGGGGGCTGCCACCTTCTACTTGGTAGTCAATCACAAGGATTGCATAGCTTCGTATGAAAGGGAAGAAGTCAAGGACGGGAAGGCATGCACCTTTGATCCAAACACACGTACGATGTCACTTATATTTCCCTATCCGGATCTCAAAAGGGTCCATATAGTGAACCGACGGCGTCGGTTGTATTGGAACTACCTTTGGCATCATCCAGTACATGTTCCTACTCCACAGCGCGCATTTCCGGATGCCGTGGATGCATTAACGTGGTATTATGTGCGGCCCATCTATCTATCCTTGGAAATTCTCAACAAACGTCTCAATAGACCGATAACCTTGTAACTGGTTCGCGGAGTATCGTCCCGTTTTCTAAATCAGAATGCGAAGATTTGTCTCGGGTTCTCAAGGACATGTCCCGCAAGTTTATTATCAAGCCTATAGCTCCCTACTTACGTCTTGACCCACCAGACCCGTACAGTGATGCGTCAGTTGCAAAAACTGTGTTCATTGCCTGGCTGCTTCGTGAAATTTGCAGCTTTCGCGATTCGGAATCTTATGGACTGTATACACAGAAAGTGGCCCAAAATATACGAGATGCTCGAGCATTGCCAACAGCCAACTCCCGTCGACCACCACGAACAATAGTGAATCTAATCATTGCTTTATTATTCTTCGGAATACCTCGTACATACTATATTCATGTCAAGGTAACCCTTTATTCTCGTTCAGCAAACTGTTGGTTAAAGAAAGTGTAGAATTCCAGCGAATATCGCGGACGACTAGCCAATGTTCAGCAAAACTGGGAAACTTACATCGAGCGTCTAGTCCGAGAATATTCTCACTTCCTACTGATCGTATGTTCCGTCTCTGAGTTCCCATGACGCCAATACTAAAACACATTTAATAGTCAACTGTGTTACTTTCGTATACCCTTCCCTCCCTCCTTACTACGCTCTTTCTAACCCCACGTAATACAATAGTGCGACTGTTGGCCTACTGGCTGTTCCCGAGATCAATGAAGCTTGTCGGGTGGCTGCAACTATTTCCACACTCTCCTCTCTTGGCAGCATAATCATCGGAGTCTTCTCTGTCTGGCGCCACCAAACAAATACGCGCGCTGCCGACTCTGTGAGTTTTTCCACCATACTTTACTCTGTATGGTACCCTAACTGTTTACCAGTTCGCCTACATGCACAATGCCCAACATGGCTACCTTGGACTTTACGGCCATGCCATGCTTCTTAGCCTACCTCCTGTGCTGTTGGTATGGGCAATCGTGGCTTTCACGGCCTCCATTGTTGCTTATACTATGCAAGGCCTGGTAAACTTCGAAACATTGACAAGCGTGCCAGTTTGGACGGTCCTTGGTGTCTTTTTGGTTCTCCTGGTAGCAGTTATTGGGGCACTCTATACCTTCTCAATAATCTGGAAATTTCAAAAGCCCTCATGGAAGGCCACCCTCCGTTTGAAGCCTCTATGGTCTAAAGTCCGTCACCAGAGCATTGATTCTGGTCGTGGGTTTTGATCTCTACAAAAATTAGATTAGATAGCTAACAAATAATTCATTACCTCGGGGGCGGCCTTGAGATACCAGCAGAATATTAGGTATAAGTATATATGGAGCAGATGAAGATGGTAGTGAAAAACAAGGTAAACTCTGAGCATAACGTACCGCGGCCCGGATCTCCGGATTGCATCCCATATACTCCGAACCCCCCGCTACCTATCATACACCACTTGAGATGTCGAAGCCAACCTACCTGTATAAAATCATTCCTTCATCGGATCCTCCTCCTGAGCCCCTACCCGAGAAGCTTCCTTTGAGTAAACTCGATTCATCGTCCGGATTCATCCATCTGTCCACCGCAGCGCAGATACCAGGAACTCTCAAACGCTTCTTCATGGAAGAACCTCTAGTATATATTTTGAAAATAAGCTATGATCCTCTTGAGAAAGATATAAGATGGGAAGATCCTGAGGCAAAAGGTAAGGTGCACCCCTCCCGAGAACCAGATGTAATTTATTCAAGATGAAACACAACAGTTTGCGGAGAGAGAGGTGGCGAAGGCATGTTCCCACACCTATACAATGGTGGACGTTTAGGCAGAGGCGAGGTCGAAAGTCAGGCCGTCTGGGAGAATAATGGAGTAGGCTGGGATCAGGCCTTGGAGAGAGCTGAATCTTGGTTGATATATTGATACTTGAATCTTCTAGGACAGCTTTATCTCCTCCAAAAGAAATCTGGTTGTACTATCCTGAGGGCGACAACATGTCCGGGCCCGGGTCCCCCTATTAAGCTCGGAGATCACCCCGTATATCGATCTTACGAACAACCCAAGCACGTTGAGCAAACAGCACTCAGCAATCTGATATCTCCAATGGGGCAGATACCGCCTTATATTTACAAGCTCATCCTGTCTGCAAACCATCCATCGAGGTTTGGACTACTTCCGGAACAGCTTCGACTACATCACAAGTTTCTATAACGCTTGAATGATACTTTCCTGAAAATCACGGGTATACATATTAAGATTAGTCTACAAATATTTTGAAAGGATGTCTGTTGGGAGGGTCCAGAAGGCATAGGCATACATCACGACGTAACCCACCCTTTGGTTAACCCTCAATAATATCATCATAGCGACTTGGGGACGTCGGAGTAGAAAATGTCTATCCCGTCTATTCAATGATGGACACCTTGGTCACGCTGAAGTTGAGAGGGTCGTTTTCTTGTAGAGGGATGACTCCGGATGGGGAGCATTGATGGAGCATAAGAAATGCAGAATGGCTGATTTATTGAAGATCACCTCAATCACAAACAAAAATAAACTTAAATCATTATTTTGTGTCCAGCACAAGGACAGAAGCCCCTCCATCAGCCGTGACCCTTCTGCGAGTCTTCATAATGAGATACCTACGGCCGAATTGCGATAGTGTTTTTGGGTTAGGGGCAACAGCAGATGAAACAACAGCTTCATCAAAAATACCAATGGCTGAGGGTGCAAGCACAATAGCTTGCCCAGTCTGTGGTCCCAATAAGCATATTAACTTATACACAAATATGCTGAGATTACCTGTAGTCTAACAACCTTGTTAAAAACATCACTTCCTGTGAAATCGGCTGAGACATGCTTGATTAAATGATCCCACCACGAAGGTGACGAGAAACGATGCAATATAGTGACTGTACACAAATCCAATAGGACTGGAGGAACAACGGTGGGTTCTGCAAAACTGTAGGTCATTGTATATAATAAGAAATGAGACAGTACACAGACCCTGGGTACTAATGATTACTCGCATGGACAGATGTCTCTGTTGTCGGGTTAAGGCCAATAAGGCACCGGTGAGACCTGAAGAACCCCTGGTTGATGACAGGTACTATAATGCGGAAAGCTGTTACATAAAAAATAATTGGTGCATGTTGTACTAACCTTGTGTGCCTCATCAACCACTAAGACTTTTCCTGTACTAACATCAGCGCGCACAAATAGACGAGTGATGATTTCAAAGAGCCCGCATGCAGAGGCAGAATCTATGAACGGATCAGAAAGATCCACAATTGTGATTTGTCCAGGTGCAAAGCGTGGCTTTTGCTGCTTTGAACTGTGTCCCTTTTCCATAAATGATGTGAGTAGAGACAATCGTTGCTCAAGCCCTGAGAGCTGTGCAGGATTAAACTTCTTCTTGGAGGTTTCTAGGTTGCGCATGAAGGCTTGAAACGTGTAGTTCTCGCCAAGATCACGTAAGATTGACTGCACCCTCATTATGTTAGGAATTTAGGAGGATACTTTGGTTGCTCACCAAAACTATTTGAATGTATAGTGGTGCAGAATCAGATGATCCAACTGCCATCATTGACAAAAATGCTTGTGCATCGAGCTCAGCTTCTGTAAAGAGCAAAGGTTCAACAATAACCCTCTTCCCCAAAGGCGCATATACAGTTCTCATAGTGTTAAGAGATGCATGTGATACATATACGCATACTTTGGGGGTCTTCAGCCCGAGGCGGCTGGGAACCGATAACCATGCAGCCTCATTCGGGAGGGAACTAGGACCACCTTCGCTCAAGTGGAGCACTAGCCCTGAGAGGGCTTTTTTCAAAGACCCTATGGATGGACAATCGGGAACAAGCATGTTCTCCAGCATCACAGAGACGGTGTGCGATTTTCCAGAACCTGATTGGGGATGTGAGCAGAAAGATAAGGTTTCTCTGTCAATTCCTACCTTGGACCCCGCACACAACTGCCGAAAATGGTGCATTCTGTAAAACAACCAAAAATACAATGAAGGTGAATGATATGATAGAGGACACTTACAGTGTTGATATACAGCCGTGGGTCAATAGGTATGTCAGTCATGGATCTGAAGCTGTTTACGATGTCAGTACCAACATTTACTATAGAAGAAAAAACCACTAATTACTGGGTAGAGATTGTTCTACCCATTATACCATACTGGGTGGAATTTTCATGGCCGGCAACATCGAAAGCATCTTTAGTCATAAGTGGAGCTGTGGAAATGTCGTGCAGCTCGATGGGCATTTGTGTTTCGGTTGAAGTATCATCCAATAGAGAGAACTCAACCTATGAACCGGATTATTTGGCCTTCTTGCCCCTAAGGATTCAACGGGACTCACGGAGTCGAAGTCCTCGTTTACTATCATCATGGGTTGTTCTCTCCCGGAATTCTTCAATGTTTGCAGACCCATTGGAAAAGAGGATAGAAACTTATTTGTAGTAGTCTACATTTGCCATTCATGATGCGGGTTATATAGAATAATGTGATCGAGCTGGATCGGACTCACGGAAATAATAGCCGGCTGGCTAGTTCCCTTTTTTGCGGATATGTAGAATGGATTCTTGTTTGCTCTGGACATAGCGTAAAAGGTTATCTGGTCTTCAAAGGGATTGAATGGGTATGAAAGAACCGCTGAGTTCCTATGAGAGTTTAGGGTGCGGGCTACTGCGCATGATCCTCATTTTCGTCTGGCACGGTGCGACTGAACGTAAGGCAGCCTTGTGGTTCCTTGAACGACTTCTGTGATTTGGAATAAGTGTCAGCAGTAGATCATGCGCAGATGGCTCAAGTCTTAAGTACTCAGCAACCCATCGCACATCTCAAGGGATTCTCGTGTATGCGTGGTTCATGATATCCAGAGAGAAATGCCATAGAGGGGGAGGGAGGTTTCCTGGAAAGTAAATGACGCAGCTTCAAATAGTTATGTAAGGTTGTCTAAGAAACAGCCAGCATGCAACACGTAATAAAAATATCTAATCGCAGATCTGGATTCTCTTCCGTCCCTCATTCCCACACGGAACACTGCATGGCTTTCTTCGATATCCCTGGTTGGACGGTTTCAACATCTCCTGTGGCGGAGTCTTCACAAACGAAGGTGTCAAAAAAACGCAAGCGTCCTCCTAATGACTCCGACAAGTTGCAATCTGCGGAAATAAATTTGGACAAGCTAGTCAGGAAGTTGAAATGGAAAGACGGTACAGATACGCGAAGCCCTGGGGGAAGCGAAAAAAAAAAGGTATCCAGAAAGGCAGAGATGAAGCGGGAGAAGAAGTCCAAGGTGCAAATGGTAGACTCTGAAACCAAGAAGAAGACTATTTCACGGCCAATGCCACTGAAGGCAGTCGACAGGACATCTGTAAGCTCGGAGCGTCCAGCGAAGCGTCAGAAGATGAAGCCCGTGGTTATTGAAGCATCATCAACATCCAGCCTGAGCACCACGAAGAATGCTGACGGTGGCTCTTCTACTGGTCTCACGGCTCTTCAGAAAGGCATGAAACAAAGCTTGGATGGTGCGCGCTTCAGGTGCTTTTTAAAAATTTATCCAAGTACGAATTGCCTGACGGGCTCTTAGAATCATCAACGAAAGTTTATACAAGACCGACAGCAAGGAGGCACATCAAATGATACGAAACAACACAAAATTATTTGAAGATGTGAGGTCCCCTCCTGAATCGAATCAAGTACAAACTACTGATGTGAAGTTTTTTTAGTATCATACCGGATTTCGTCATCAAGTCCAGGCCTGGCCCACAAATCCTGTGGAACATTATATATCTGCCTTTAAACAATATCCTCTCAAAACGGTTATCGCAGACTTGGGGTGTGGCGATGCCGCATTGGCACGCTCTCTATTACCTCTTGGAATGATTGTCTTGTCTTTTGATCTAATGTCCGATGGGAAATATGTTGTAGAGGCTGATACTTGCGGTAATATCCCACTACCTGGGTCGGAGGCGCCAGAAGACGAAAATTCACATGGAGAGGGTCACATAGTAGATGTTGTTGTGTGCGCGTTGAGTTTAATGGGGACCAATTGGCCGAACTGCCTTCGTGAGGCATGGAGGATATTGAAAGTCGAGTATGTTTAGTTCTGTACTTTTGGTCTGGTTGATAAATTGACACACGTTGTTATCCAGCGGCGAGCTAAAGATAGCCGAGGTTGCGAGTCGGTTCACAGATGTCGAAGAATTCCAAGCCCTAGTTGGCTCAATCGGGTTCAGGTTAAAATTGAAGGTACCGTTCCTCTAACTTTCAAGATTTATCTGCTCATGGAATTACTAGGATGACAGTAATTCTCATTTTACTCTTTTTGAATTCAAGAAAGTTTCACGTAAAGGCAAGAGCGAGGGGGAGTGGGCGAAGGTTTTATCGAGGGCTAGTATACTGAAGCCTTGCGAGTATAAACGACGATGAGGCAAACACGTATCAGATAAGATAAGATAGATGATATATTCATCTAATCTCGGACCTAAACACCGGAGACAAGGGAACCACTGTATACTGCACCGCGCCTGCCCTTGTGCACCTGTTTCATCTAATCCCATCGTGTCCTCTAATCACTTTTATCGATATATCATGGTCAATACGATCAACATAGTATCTCATCCAATTGTCAATGCCCAGTTATCCAAGCTTCGAAAATCGTCCACGTCGACTAAAGAGTTTCGCGAGGTATCCTTGCCGATAAATCTGAAAGATAACATAGCTCTAAACAGAGCGTAGGGAATTCACCACATCAGCCTAATTTTGGGGCTTGAATCTACCCGAACACTCGAAGAATCCCCCATTGAGGGGGTGCGTCGGTTGTTCATCCATCGCCTCTGTGCCGACTGATCCATCTTGCCATCAGAACACACCAGTGGCACCATTCACAGGAACTGAGATTAAACCTAGGATTGGCTTAACTCCCATTTTGCGTGCCGGGTTGGGGATGACAGACGCTCTGGTGAGAAGTACACTCTCTGTGGGTGTTTGTTATTAACTTGATTTCAGTTAACATTATTCCCGTGAGTCCTGTTCTTATCGAAACCCGATATATGACTAAGTCTCTCGAAGTGCGGCACCTGTATACCATCTTGGGCTTTACCGCGAGAAAGTTACCTTGCAGCCCGTTGAATGTTAGACCAAAATACCACGTTATATTCTCAAATTTCATCTCGCTCCCCAGATTATTCCAAACTCCCCCCCTCACCTCCAGTGGACAAAGTTTTCCTTCTTGACCCTCTTATTGCAACAGGTGGAACAGCATGTGCTGCACTTGCCATGATAGTCGATTGGGGTATTTCGGGTAAGCGAACGATTAACTTGGTTTCTGGACGTTGATGGTTGATGAGATGTCTTATATGCAGTAAAAGACATTAAGTTGCTATGTGTACTTGCGTCGAAAGAGGGTTTGAACCATGTTCAGGCCGAGTTCCCGGAGCTCGAGGTGAATATTTCTCAATCGATTGTTTTTGTGCACTGATTCCGGGCCGATACTCAGATATGGGTTGCTGGGATTGACGATGTTCTGACCCCTGAGGGAATTATAAGCCCAGGATTGGGAGATACGGTGAGCCCAGTAGATCGGCTACATGTATTAATTGTTCATTCACATTCCAGGGTGACCGTCTGTTCAATACCATTCGCACTTGAGATTTTCTTGTATAACGAAACTTGGAGTGTTAGAATAATAAATATGACAAGCCAGTTTTTCGGATATGAGTCGGCACCTCGGCATGAATCCGGATCGGACCGTCCCTGAATAATTTACACCGCCACGTGATACTGGGTGAAAGACGTGATTCTGAGCATGGATTGCTCTATCCTCTAAATTTGAGGATGAAAATCAGCCATGAGAGACAGGCGACATATTCAGTATATTCCTTCCCCTTCATACCACCATGACTATCGACATAGGTTCTGGCGCGTCGACGCCCCTCTCATCGAGCACAACGATATCTTCACCACCATCTCCTCGCCTAAAAAGCTCAACAGATACCCTAGGTCAAGACGTCTACTATAATCCCCGCATTTCTGCATCGAATATTGTAGAATTTATTGCTTCTCGTGCAAATTCCAGCTCCACTGTTTACATCTTCGATCTCGCAGAACAAGCTGGTTTCGGTTCCTTGACCAAGGAATGGTCCCAGTCCAGAAATGATACTGCCTCGGTTGTAGATTTGCAGACGAGAGCTGGCGCGGGTCTCGGACTTATCGGACGCCTGTCTGAAGGCACCAGCCAGGATACAGTTAAGGGTGCCGTTTTGACTGCATACACTACTCCAACCGGATTATCAGTGATGGCCCCATCGCTCCCCCATCTTCCTCCTGCGTTGCCTACGAGCAGATTAGTCATTCAGGTTCCCAACATTACATCTATTGGGGAGACGTTCTCTTTCTCACCATCACTTTCGCCCCTCGCATCTGTGTGGTCAATCTTGCCTGAGAACATCGTTGTCCTACTGTCTGCGTCCCCGCAACAGTCGGTAGACTTCGCTGCCCTCTCTTACAGGCTCACACAGTCCCACGTCATCCACCTTTTTGACCACCAGAGTAGCATTCGGGAGACAGGACATTGTCTCTCACCTTTGTCTGAAAAGAAGCCCCAGGGCAACACTATTGCTGATATCATTGGTAATGCAGGGTACAAGTTCTTCGATTTCATAGGTGATGTCGAAGCACATACCGCCATCGTCCTACTGAACGGGCCTTTGGCTCTTACCGCCCAGGCGTTGGCTACTCGTATTGCTGGTCTTGCAGTAATTACCGTGAACGTTCTTCGGCCCTGGGACGAAAATGCCCTTCGAAGCATCCTTCCCAAAACTGTTACGAGCGTGCATGTCGTGGATGACGTCCCCAATGCATCTACTCAAGGCGGTTTGTTCGTTGATGTATTCGGCACTCTTCTCGATGGTAATACTACACCTACGGTCTATGCCCATCGCGTCACCCCAACTCAAACCCAACAATATCTGAACAAAGAAGGTGCCCTCCTACAGTTAATTCACGGGATCATTCCCACTATCCCAACAAGCTTGTCCACACTCCACTCCCCAGCGTTGAAAAGGGTCTTGTTGCTTAGCAGCCCACAGTCCGCTATCTCGGGCTTGCCTCGTATCATCGAGGATCTTTATTCTTCGAGCAGGGGTATTCAAGTCCGGTCTCTTACCGATTATGATGTATTTTCTAAACCCGGAGGCATTGCCGCACATCGTCTTCTCTTGACTCCCAAAAACGAGCTCAACAACTACCTCCCCATTCCCACTGTTTTGCCATTAGATCCAACGAGTGAAGGAGATGCTGAGTTTCTTGGCATCTTGGATCATAGCCTTCTTAAATCACACTCCGTACTGAAGTACGCGAAACGGGATTCGCCCGTATTTATTGTGACGACTTGGTCGGCTGATGAGTTACTCACCAACCTCCCGCCTCAGTCCATATCCCTCATCACTGAAAGGCGCCTCCGAATATTCACTATAAACGTGAAGGATATTGCTTCGAATAGTCTTGGGGCTATCGGGCCCACAAATGATGTATTGCAGGTCATCCTGGCCCACTTAGCATTTGTACGGTTGTACTTGGGATCAGCAGCCACGGAAGAGAAGGTTTTGCAGGTTGCCTTGGCGTCTTTAGGCGCTACTATTGAAGGTGTCCCATTGGCGAAGATTAATGGCCATGCTTGGTTTGGGCTAGGAGAAATTGAAATAGTGATCGCAGACAAGCCTGGCGTAGCCGTTCCCCTCAAAGAATTTGAGTTCAACGCCATTGCGGTCGAAATGAGCAATGGGGAAACTGTCGTTAACGGCGCTCGACTTGCATCCTGGCATGATGCGGCGAAACACTTATTGTTTCCGAGCGTTTTCACTCCCATTTCTGAAATATCTTCCGAGGAATATTCTCAACACCCCGCGTTGCGTCCAGAAGTCCCTGATCGTACCTTCCTTGTTACTTGCTCCGTGAACCGCCGTCTGACACCCTTGGAATATGATCGCAATGTGTTCCATCTTGAGTTTGACACTACCGGCACCGGCTTAAAATATTCTATTGGTGAAGCTCTTGGGATACATGGGTGGAATGATGAACAAGAAGTCCTCGACTTCTGTGCCTGGTATGGTGTAGATCCCGATCGCCTCATCACCATTCCTGTCACTGCTGGCGAAGGCAAACTTCACACTCGTACTATTTTCCAAGCTCTGCAACAACAAGTCGACCTCTTTGGGCACCCTCCGAAATCGTTTTACACTGATCTTGCTGCATACGCTACCGACACTGTTGATAGACATACATTACTATTTATCGGCTCGCCCGAAGGTTCTTCTACATTCAAGAAACTTTCAGAAAAGGACACCGTGACCTTTGCTGACGTCCTTGTACGTTACGCGAGCGCCAGGCCTGGGATTGAGAAGCTTTGCGAACTGGTTGGGGACATTAAGCCGCGACACTACAGCATTGCCAGTGCCCAGAGTGTGGTTGGTGACAGAGTCGATCTTTTAGTCGTGACGGTCGATTGGGTCGCGCCTAATGGTGAGTTCGTCCGTATTCTCCACTCTGCATCGTTTTAAACCTATTTTTAGGTACTCTTCGGTACGGTCAATGTACAAGGTACCTCGCTGGTCTCAGGATCGGCCAGAAAGTGACTGTGTCCATCAAACCTAGCGTAATGAAGGTCCGTTATATCTCGTTACCTCTAGTAAGATTTCCCTAATATTCAAACTTAAATGCAGCTACCGCCCAATCCAAAGCAGCCTATCATAATGGCTGGCCTTGGGACTGGTGCTGCACCCTTCCGAGCATTCCTACAACATCTTGCCCATCTCTCGGCACAGGGGCAGGAGATTGGACCCGTTTATTATTACTTTGGATCCCGTCACCAAGCATCAGAGTATCTATATGGGGAGGAGATCGAAACATTCATTCTTGATGGGATTATCACACGAGCTGGCCTTGCATTCTCGAGGGATGGTGCTAAAAAGGTTTACATTCAACACAGGATGCTTGAAGATTCTGAAGCGCTTGCCCAAATGCTGCACGATGACAAGGGTGTTTTCTACCTCTGTGGCCCGACATGGCCAGTTCCAGACGTCTATGAAGCACTTGTGAATGCTCTCGTAAAATACAAAGGCTCCAACCCGGAGAAAGCGGGCGAATATCTTGAAAGTTTGAAGGAGGAAGAACGCTACGTTTTAGAGGTATGCCCAAGTTTCATCTATGCTCCAGTGCTTCATTAATCGCGTTCATAGGTGTATTAAAAGGATTGGGCCGATTAGTTTTTTTGTATACCTGTGTTCTGCTGGACGAGTATATATTGCTGAATTATTATATGCACTATTCCAAATTTGTTTATTCATTAAAGGTGTTATGGAGATGAATTTCTAAATGCGGGTATCGAAGATATATGTGTAAGTATTTGTAATGTGTTGCCACTAAATACGCCAGGTATATAAGGTAAAAGGTTTTCAACAAAATGAAAATATCAACCACTCTTGAGGAGGTCCCCAGACTGGGATAAAACATGGAAATACCATGACAAAAGTCCAAGAATTATCAATCCAGTAACGGTGATAACAATGGCCATTGCAATCCTTCCCCCTCTACTGAGAGAAGGCGTAGGACAGCTATGGGGGAAGACGGCGTCGCACGGTAAGCCTTGAGGTTGGACTTTGTCGTATGCCCCTGCTTTTAATGAGGTGAAGAAAGGATCGACTGTATCATTGAGGACATGCATAGCTGTAAGAGTCAGCATCGGGGCATTGTAATCAAGTGCTACCTGTGAAATGTCGGTAAAAAGGTATACTATAACTAAGAGATATGCATTACCTCAGTCTCAGGCCAGTCACTACGAATGTCGTAAAAATTATCGTATTTATCTGGGCCACCAACAACAGCCCCATACAGAATGTAAGCCTCCTCTTGAGGTGAATTGTTGATATCCGAAATATTATTCCCCCCACTAGCCAGGGCGGAATGGGGATTTGAAGGGGAGTTGGGGTTTGATCCTACGATGTATGGCACTGGACATTTTTAGGAATTTGATTATATAACTTGCCGGCACGGAAAATCACCTGACATAGAGTTTTTTCCAAGCGCGTAATCTACCTGGCTTCTTGCAAAACTCTAAGCCTCGAAATTAGTTTTAAAAGTTACAAAACACGGAATGACTTACTAGGTACGCGTCCTTTCTTTTGGTGGTCGATGCAATTTGAGCGTATCTATTGAGTAGCATGGCGGCGTTGAGTGCGGGATTTAAGCTGGCTGAATCAGAATCGCCATTATAAAAGAGAAGGCCATCTAGAAAACATAGTTGAACAGAGAAGAATTCTAATATATTTAGAGCCGTACGTTTGGTCAAGAATCCTGGCCCCTCGTTGGCAATGATGCGATCAAAGTACCGTTCGGCCTCTGCCTGCCATGTTGACATGTTACCTCCAAGGGGGGAGTCTGATTGAGCTATCTGTGCGAATAAAACAGCAATGCCCGGGGTCTTGGAATCCCAATTGAACACCCCATTAAAACCGGCCAGTCCAAATTTCTTATAATAGTCCTCCGCTTGTTGAAACAACGAGTTATCCTTCGTGGCCCAAGATAGGAAAAGAGCAGCCATTGTTACTTCGTCTGTATATGAGGATGACATGTAGCTGTCTGCAACAGCAGACACCGACTTCTGATAAGTCCTCATGCCGCCTTTCGCGCTAATTGCGAATGAATAAAGGTCTTTTGCATGTTTGAGAAGTTTTTCCGCATATGTAGTGTCATTTAGGGATGCAGGTGGTTGATAAGGTCCGTCAAAAGCTCGTTTAGAATATAGATTTGAACATGCTGCAAAGGCGGCCGATGCGCCCGCAGCAGCGTCAGTACCTGGGTGCGTGTCATTAATTTGATAGGAAGGTCGTGGAGTTGGGATGTCAAGGTCTCCACCCCAGTAGGTGTCATCAACTTTAGCTAAAATGATTTTCAGTAAGTTGAGAAAGGTCTGAATCAGAGTTGAACGACTGACTATCCCCCACAAGAACGTATAATGTATCATTGGAGGGGTGTGCCTATATTTCATTGAGTCATGGTGCATCCCAAACAGAATATTCCCACCTTCATGAGCCAGTCGAGACCCCACCGTAACATATCATCAAGGTATGCCGTTTGATTCGTTATGTCATAAGCTTTATTCGCGTGTTATACATGGCAAAGGTAGCAATTAGTGTTTGGCCCACCTTTGCCAAAATCTGTCGCACCCCAACATATCGACATAAGGGTAGAGCTCTATTTGAGTGTCGGTTCAAGTCCTAAAAACGATTCTGATCATTACGAACCAAAGGAAATGTTGCCTTGATGTAGTCTACATTCGATCAGACCTCAAACAAAAATCTTTGCATCAAATAGTAGACAAGCCTACCTCCTGCATCATAGTAGCCCCCTTGAGGAATATAGTAGCTGGTTAGCAATATGTGGAGGTCACTAAAGTTTTGCTCAATGCACCGCTCAAGTCCAAGTTCACATCCTTCCCGTCATTCAACGCACTGTTGTTCCGCCACGGTACCCGATTAGTCGACGCAAGGGTTCCACTACGTTGTGCGTCATAGAAGTAGAGAAGATTTCCCAAGAGAGTGGACCATTGAGGGTTTGGATATCCCGATGAGAGTCGAGCTCCCGCTGATGCGCCAGGGGGTATAAAAGGGAATTTTGGCAGTGGGAGTTGACCAAATACAGCACAGGTGGTGCAAAAAATTGAAAGGAAGCGAATAAGTAGGAAAAACATGATTTAAAGAGATTTATGAGGGCTGAGAGCTCTTCGTGCCTCCTTGTGAACATGCAAACACGGTTCAACTTTTCCATTCACGCCAAGACGCGAGCATCACGTGAACTTCCCCCTTTTTCCCCCTGATTTATAATTAGCTGTAATTAGCCGACCAGAACACTTTCTGTAATTCATTCAATAAATTACCATCGATTTCCATCATGACGAAACCTATCAATACCTGCGTACTAGGAGTTGGACTGGCTGGTCTGACATTTCACGTCCCTTTCATCCTTGCCCTACCCGATCTTTTTACTCTGCACTCAGTACTTGAGCGGAACCCACAAACCAGTGGAGGCAAAGTTCAAAATCGATTCAATGTCTCCGTTAAAATACACCGAACCCTAGATCAAGTCCTCACAGACGCTGAGGTTGAACTGGTCATAGTGGGTACACCCAATGATACCCATTATGCCTTTGCGAAAGCCGCTCTAGAGGCGGGAAAGCACGGTAAAATTTATTTATTTGACTACCTTTCTCCATATCCTGATATGCAATATTTTCTGTAGTACTTGTGGACAAGCCAGTCACAGCAACCGTGGCTCAAGCAAAAGAACTAGGAGTTCTTGCCAGGTCAAAGGAATTAGTTTTATATGGATTCCAAAATCGCCGGTGGGATTCCGATTTCCTGGCATTGAAAGAGCTTCTTGCTTTGCCAGAATCATCACCGCAATCACTAGGAGTCCTCCTAGAGTTTGAATCACAGTGAGCACCATCATGATTGATCCTGTTAAAGGATCTTGAGCTTAAGTTAATGTTATGTAGCTTTGATCGCTACCGCAAGGGTTTAAAAGGAACCTGGAAGGATGAGCTACTGCCCGCCGCTGGCCAAACATATGATCTAGGTTCTCACTTGATCGACCAGGCATTATCACTATTTGGGCGACCAGAGAGATTGACCGCATTCATCCAAAATACGCGAGGAGTTGGTAACCCTGATGTAGACGATACTGTCAGTTGATTTTTATCTTTTAAAGGTATCTATGCTCACCGAGATTTCAGTTCAGCATTCATTTCCATTACTCGGCGGGGCCCAACCGTACCCATCCCTTCACAGCGATCTTGCGTGCCCAAATCCTCTCTGTACGGTCACGCCAACTACGCTACATCGTTCGGGGCACACAGGGTACTTACATCAAATACGGCCTAGACGTGCAAGAGGATCAATTAAAAGTTATATCAGCACCGAATGCGATTTACGGAGAGGATTATGGAAAAGAGCAAGAATCTCAATGGGGAATATTGGAGAACATTAAGTCTGATTACAACACTGTTAAAAAATCCACGTGAGTATTAGTACGCGTCAATTGGGTAGTGCATTGGAGATTTAATTGTTTATTTCTAGCTGGCCTTCGTCCGCTCCAGGATCATACATAGAGTTATTCAAGAATCTCGCGGCTGGAATCCGGCATAAAGCAGAGTTGGCTGTGAAGTGGGAGGAGGCTACAAGTGTTATTGAAATGATTGAACTCGCACACCAAAGTTCGAGGGAGGGCGTAACAGTGTCTGTACCAGTGACCTCGGCTTAAATTTCGTGAACGGAAATAAACGTAGACAGATCACGTGCTGATGTGGGCATTTACTGAGGCAACGTGGAGCATTGCTAAACCATCTCCGACGTTCTCAATTCTCCCCCAAATGTCCCTCGTTGAGCTCCGCGTAGAACTCCCGGCCTATGCACATTCATTCATTATTCAAGTTCATAGGTCGTGCGCGATATTAGATGTCAAGCGGGAAATATTCCGAACTTGCGTGGGTGGCCCAAAGGTTGATGGACAACGAATTATTTGGAGAGGCCGTTATTTAGCAGACCATGAGAAGGTCGACGAGATTTGGAAGGTCTATAGCTTTCGACCCTATTTACTTTCTTATCATTATAACTCATTCCTATTCTTACTAGTCTCACGACGAGCCTCGTATTGTTCACCTCGCCGTTCATCCATCTGCTTGGTCATCGGCGCCACCAGAGGTCACGCAACCAATACAACCAGTGTTCACTGCTGCCAACCCGCCCGGGCCTATAAATCAAGTCCCGCCTCAACATGTTCCGGTTGAATCGGCGAGTGGTGCTCCATTCACCCCAACCGCGATCACGGCCCAACATCCTCTGGCTTATGTCCTATTTAAACACCAGAATGCTCTTATAGCGCTCATGCAAGGCTCAATCGTTTACACCAGTCCAAGTGAACTTGATACTTCTCGACTAGCGGCGGTCCAAGCAGTGGAAAGCCATGGTTGGTCATGGCCGGTCATTTTAGATGAAGAATTTCCAGCTGCTTCAGAAGGTGGTCTCAAGTACGAGTCTATCACGGTTGCGTCAGTAGTCATTTCTTTTTCCTTTTCAAATTCACTAATCAACAATTTTGCAGTGGTCAGTCCTTCCTGTCCCTTTGCAGCTCAGAAGCACCAACAGCGTTACAGTCACACGCTTTGAAAGTCCTCACATACACATTTACTCTCCTTTCCATTCCCACAACACCTATCAACTCTAATCGTACCATTCCATCACAAACTGTGCCAATACCACCTAATGTCAACATCGTATTACAGCAACTTGGTTTGCCACAACTTCGCATGGCACAAAACCAAAACGCTGGCCCGGGCAGGATTTTACCCGAACTTCGCGAGATGCCACTGCGACCCCTATTAGCACCACTTTTGATGTTACTATTTCGAACAATGCTCTTACTCTATTTCGTCGCCCCAGCCAGGAAGCCAATATTTGGGATTCTTATCCTGGCATGGATGTTGTACGAAATTTGGCGTCCAATCCGAAACGGTTTGATTCGTGGTTTGCGCCATGCGGGTGCAGGTGACCGCCCTCGACAAAACGCCCCTGCTGCACAAGTGCCAAACCCTATTCAGAATGGCCTAGGTGCAGAGGCGCCAATACCTCCCCCAAATGGCCCCGGTGGTACGGCGGCAGCACAGTTAGACAATCAGGCGGCGATGGTAATTAATACACTTGGTAATATGAATATCGCCACAGAAGATCGTATTTTGAATGACGTTCCCGAGACCGCCATTATCCAACCAGGGGCGGGACATAAACTCATGACGTTTTTTAGCTTATTGTTAACAACAATTCATCCAGCTATTTGGAATCAGCGGAGAATCGCTCTGAGAAACCGAGAAGGCCGGATACGGACGGAAGCTAATTTACGAAATGCACCTCAACCGGATACAGAGAGCGAAGATACAGAGAGCGAAAACAGGACAAGGCTACGTTCAGAACTTCGAGCCCAGTATGAACGACGTCCGCGATGGGTACGCAACTACATGGATCGCGTGGTTACCGGAGACTGGGTGGATGACGCCGATTAGAATACATAGTTGAAATACTTAATGATGTACTATGAGTAGTTTAGAATGATGTATGATAAAAGGTTGCCTTGAAACTTGACTTGAAGGCATATTGACGCGTTGTCGCGCGAATGATGAGAACAAAGGAGATGAACAACGAACAGTTGGGACAAAGCAAGACCTGTTTGCTTTCATCTCCTACAATGGGCCTGTAGAACAAGGCTGATATGATGGCAGTGAAGGGTTGAAACTTGGGAGAGGGAGCACGTGGACAAGTGTTTGAATCTGCTCTAAATAGTTCCGCTTACTTTGAAAGTTGACCTTGTTTTTTTCTCTTATCCAATCCTCCCAGTCCTCAACGTTTAACTCCTCACAGCTGACCAGGTTGATGTCCACGTTCGATAACCTTGTCAGTGACTTGACTCGGGATGCTCAACGCGTCCAGCCCAAGGATGCTCTTCAATTCTGCGCCAATTGGTTCCAATCTCGTCTTGAAGAACAGAGAGCGCGTACGCGTGATGCTTTATCGAGCCAACGTCGTTCATTTGCTCTGGACCTACCAACTAGTATATATATCGATTCTCCTCTAGGGGGAGGCCCCGAACTACGGACATCGTCGCCATTCTTTCCACCATCTCCCCAACACCGTTCATCTCTAAGAGATAGCATCGCACAAAGCCCCTTTGGGATGTTGAATGTTCCAGGAAACGCGTTGCTCAATAAGGATGAAGCACCACCATCCTTTAATTTCGACTCTCGACACGAACTCCCTCCAACCTCCCCTCTCACAACTACCAACCCATTTTCTGGCTTTGAACCTGTAACTCCGACCTCTCATAACCCTGGAGATTACCTCCATCCTCCTACTTCTACCATATTTGCGCGTCGCACATCAGTTTCTGCCGAGTCCATCCTTGTCGACGGCAACACCGATGAGCCTCTACCTGTGTACCCTAAAACAGACGATCAGATTCGCCGTATCAAGGCGTCAATTTCGAATAACTTTATTTTCCGTGATTTAGATGAAGAACAAGAGACTGGCGTTCTCAATGCAATGCGGGAGGTGCGTGTAAAGAGGAATGAAGTTGTAATTCGACAAGGAGACGTTGGTGAATATTTTTATGTCGTCGAAGATGGTCTCTTGCACTGCTACATTCGACCAGAGCCCCTTCCACCTACTTGGCTCACGGAGAGTAATTCCTCAACAAGCCTCAATCCCGAAGATATGTTTGTTCAACCCGGATATCATCCTGAATTTGGTAAACAGGTCGCAGAGTGTAAACCGGGAAGATCGTTCGGCGAGCTTGCTCTGATGTATGGGCATCCACGAGCCGCCACCGTTCTATCTATCGAGCCCTCCACCCTCTGGTCGTTAGATCGGATCACATTTCGCACAATAATTTTAAAGGCAGCTCACCGACGAAGAACCATGTATGAACACTTCCTGTCCACTGTAACGCTCTTATCGTCACTGGACGCGCCCGAGAGGAGCAAAATTGCCGATGCTCTTGTGAGCAAGGTATACTTGGATGGTGAAGCAGTTGTGAGTCAAGGTGAAATGGGAGACACATTCTTTTTTGTTGAAGAGGGTGAGGCTGTCGTGACTAAATTACAAGAAAGTGAGGATGGGGAAGTTCGTGAGATCACTGTGGGCACCCTAACTAAGGGTGATTACTTTGGCGGTTGGTATTTAAATCCCATTTTTAAACGAAAATCATTAAATTTCGCGCTTAACAGAGTTATCTCTCCTGCGGCGTGCCCCGCGAGCTGCCACTGTTAGTGCCGTACACCGAGCACAATCTACCCTCCCAAAATTAAAGGTAGCGGCCCTAGATGCGCCTGCATTTACCCGACTTCTTGGACCCCTACGTGAAATTATGGAGCGCAAGGCTGGAGAGTATGGCAGAATATCTCGCTAGAAATTAGTTTCAAATCAAATATCAGTCAACGGCACATAGCTTACGTGTAATTACTCTTGTCTCTAAATTGTTGTACGCGACTATATATGTTGTATTAGCTTGAGTTTGACTACGCAATTCCGAGTTGAGGCCTGTTGAGGAGTTTTCCATGTTTTTGTGGACCCGGGCAGGGAAAAGCCGGCTACTAATTGTTGGAGCCCGACCAACTTGACCCCTGTGTTCCAAAACCCATGACTCTGAGGTTTTTCAGTGTTCCCTTCATCCCAGTCGGATGAGCTCGAATTTCGTGTTGAGGAATGTATAGAACCATTGCTATACCTTAAGTTGTACGTACGTACGCCCAACAGCCATTATATCTCAATTCATTGACAATGGCCACTTGAGCTCCACCTCATCACGTACACACTCCTCTGCCTCCACGCGATCAAAAATCACGATGCCAACATGGAGCCATCGTTAGTTGAAAATGAATCGAGCCCCACACTGCCCCACATCATACCATTCTTCCAGTCATGGAGTGGGAAATATTAATGGCGTCTTCTCAAGCCAAGTCTAACGTCCAACCGCCCATATTTTTCTGTTATATTTTTTTTTACCATCCATTTATCTTACTTTAACGTGCTGCCTTCGCTGGGTGAGCAGAACAGCACATTACACTCCTTCAATCTACTTCACTTCAGTCCCTATGAGACGAAGAGCCCATAATCATCACGTCAAGAGGCAGCTTCCAAGTAGGTATTTCGAATACACATGACGAATTTTTATTAACCAACCGACCTCTTCTCAGTCCTGTCCGGTATCCTGTAAGTACCATTGACTCAAGTAGTCGTGTGGTTTACCCTTGTTTCGGTAGTGGCACACCCTTTCCAACGCTTCCTGGGCCCTTGAATGGTGTTACAAGCATTTTATCTTTGCCCACGTCAGTGTAGTATATCTATTACAATGGATTTTATAATATGCTAACTCGTTCCAATACGTTCGAAGGTTGAGCTTTCCTAATCCTGTAGCGACAACAACAACAGAGTACGTGACACTCTTCTGTGTAATTCACAGATTGAAATCTCGGTTACGTAGCTCACCTTTATCTTCTTCTCTTTCATCCTCTTTTTCTGTTGCTAGTAGTGAACCCTTGGCATCTTCGGTCCAATCAAGCTCTGAGAGTTCTTCTGAAATATCCATCACACCTACCCCCGAATCTACACCATCTATCCATCAGACAGTATTTGAAACGACTTCAGGTAGCTCAACACGCACTGTCACAACGTTCGTGGACAGTGTACCTTCAGCAACCCAGAGCGTCGTACCACCCCCACCTCCCAAGACATTCCTTCAAAACAAAGTCTTGTCAGGTGTCGTTTTTGCCCTAATAGGTATCATTGGCCTTGCCATAATTTTTGCTATTGTTACCTTCGTCATCAGACGCAGGAGAAACAACCGGATTATGAAGGATGCTATTTCGTTCGACCCTACCTCAATTACCGAGGGCCACTACCACAGCTTTGGTGGAGATCGCGGATCTCTAGAGAAATCGAGTGCCCTGGCAAAGAGTAATAATGAACATATTATGTCCGACCCCACCAAAGATAAAAGCTATCTGGCACCCAGAGGCCAAGCCTACAGCGAGGGTTCAAGCTATCCCCACGGCCAAGATATAAACAATACTCTGAAGGGCGGACATTTTTACTCCAAGCCTCTGCCCACTCCTGCACATGAGCACGCTCACGGTCCATACAAGCCTCCCACCGCAGTTTCAAATTTTGAGGGTATGAATTGGGATACAAACTTCGCTCCGTCTACTATACCCTATGGGCCGCCCGGTGGGACTGGCACGCAGAATAGACTCTTGAAGGTCCGCCCTTTAGTTTGGACCTTCTCTAATTGAACTGGTGCTTAACTGGAATTAGGTTATCAATGATTAAATTCAACTCATTTGAGACACCAATATTTCTGTCCTGATAGTTCATGCATCATGTCTAAGCATGTGTTTCCCTTAAAGTATACCCTAATCGTACGCACGAATCAGTCCTTTAAACAGTCTTTCCCTTGGGTTGAACCTGAGGTTTACCCTGACGTGCACTCGATTATGTAAATAATATCAAGTCAAAATAGTGTATCTATGAAAAGTTGCTGGGGGACGATAAAATTTCTATGTGAAAATTGGGTGAGAGTATAACCTCAGTGTTAGCGTTCACATTTGGAAGAAATGTCCGCCAACCCTGTGCAGGACCTATCTTTCACCAGTATCATCAACCTCCTTTTCATTTATTGCAAGTGTCCGTTCTTGCATCCTCCATTCCATCCTTTCAAGATAGCGTACTAGCCCAGTTATTCCCAGGGTTGCAACGGATACACATATCATAGCGATCATTCCATTGCGAAATTTAGGCGCGTCCGTAGCCGGGTAAAATAGGAGTGGCCACCACGCGTTGACAACGTTGTTCCACATACTGTAAGGAGAATCAATGTCACACAGGGTAATAGCGTGAGTACCATCGGGTGCTTACTTCATCGACGCTAGGACGATTCCACGCTCTTGGTAGTCGTCAGAGCATATTTGATTTGCCCACCTATAAAAGATGGAGTGAGATGTTAAGTGATTTTTTTTTTGTACTTCGTTAGTAGATACCCACGCAAATGTCGTCGCTTGGCCAGCAAACGAGGCACCTGCGAGATCTTCACAAGAATGGAAACGCTTCAAGGTAAATATATCTAGGATAGTCAAAGTGCTTACAGTAGGCGAAGAACTTAAGTCCTGTTGGGCTACTCCACACAAGTATACAGATTGAAGCAATGATACATGCAACAGACATGTAGACCAGAACTGGCCAACGGACTTGAGTATGGTCAGTCCACGTCGAACATATCAGAGTGGAGGCAATGGCAACAGCAGTCACACCAGAGGGATAAAAATCTAAATTTGTAGCTGTCAACCTTGAGAAGAGAATTTTTGATAATTAAACCCAAACCTATTTGCTCGACGGTGTAGCCTCCGATACTTTTCAACCATTGTCCCATAAGATTGTTGGAACCAAAGCTTTCTGTCTCTCCAGAGATGGCAAACTTTAATACGGAACCGATTAGAATCAAGAGTAAATAATCATTAGTTGAAACAAGCTTACAAGTAAGCTGCACCCATACCACCGCCAACGGCTTAACACTCTTCGAGCGAGATTCCACGATAGAGGATGACGGGCGACCTGGACCTCGCTTTCTAGCCGTCGAGAAGCCAGGAGGCGTTCCTATTCGTAGAAGGAATTAAATCCTATGTCCGCAATAATTCCGGTGTCACATTTAGCACTTACTTCTTTAGATAGATAAAAGGCATTTGTTATTGCCGGGAGATCCGGAAAAACTAAAAACCCGTATAAAGCAATAGGAAGGGTGATGATGCCGTCAATAATAAACCTGCAGGGAAAACGTTAGCATGTGTACCATGACCTCTTTGGGTGGAAAATACACACAACCATCGCCATCCACTGCGGCCTGCATGACCATTCAAGTGTCTGTTTTGAGAACCTCCTGGTTAGTGTTAAAGGCAGTTGCGATTGATAAAGTACTTACCTGTAAACTGCTGCCTGGAGTACCCCCGAGAACCTGAGAAGTTGTGAGCATCTGGATGCGGTTGCCTGATGTACCTACAATGTCCCAATGAGCCCAGAGCTTGTGAATATTCCAGAACGTTTGCCGAGTTCTTCTGGTTTATACCATCTGTTGTTTGATAAGAGGATATATATAAGTAACAATTTTCTGATCGATCGAAGATTGAGGAGCCGTACGATCCGAGAATAAAATGGGTGCCCACAAACGTTGACGACTCTGCGATTCCCTGAAAGAAGCGAATGACATAAATCTTGGGGTGATACAAGAATCATCAGAATCTGTGTCAGTGTAGACTGAATGATCATCACCTGCCGCACATTGTGCACAGCACTTGTGCTATTCATGCCATCAACAAATGTTACGTACTACAACACTTGCTAATTGACATACCCAAAAGTAAGCACGCCCCACACAATTTGCATACTTGGAAACCATATCCTTGGAGAGACAGTTTGAAGCATTAGATTATCTGGCAGTTTAAGGTCAGGCATAAATATGAGGCCAGTACTTCTGAAATGGGCCAACTTGGTATCATGCCAATGATATAACCGCAAGTGAAAATAGTATTGATTTTCTGTGAATCATGTCAATTAAGTGGCCGACTAAGGGAGCTATATGCAAACATTAAACTCAGTTCCTATCATGTTGAGCTCTTCCTTCATCCCGGAAACATAGGCATTTGATATATTTGATCGGTCCAAATCTGGTCAGTACAATCAGTATCGGACCCGTTCTGCGGCCACAGGTACTTTCGCCAAGATGTTGCTGTAAGACGAAGCCTCACAATTTGTAAAATACTTGGACGTCGTTAACGTGATTATTGGATGTATATGCTACAAACATACCATCAGGCAGCAATATGAAAGGATGAACCAGTCAATTTTCAGTAGCAATTTGGATTCCTCCCTTGTTGAGGGCCTCACGCCCCAGAGAAAAGTACGAAGGCTCTCGAATACTGCCTTCATTCCAAAGAGACCGCTGTGCCTGGCAGCAGGGAGGTATAATGTAGAACACGAGAACACAAGGAAGACATGAGGCTACTCACGACTGTTGGGTTGAAGGGGAGTTTTGTGGTAAGCATACATAACTCAGCGATGACTGATGGACGGGGTAATAGTAAGGCCGGGTGGGGGAGTAAAGGTCCGTTTTGATTGGAGATGATTACGTGTACAAGTACTGTCATATTAGATATGGAAGGAGTAACCAAATATGGGGATTGGACTCTGAGTACGGTTCGACTAGAACCCTGCTCCCATGATCGGTAGTTCAATCCGTCCCCGAGACATTCCCTTTTCTGCCCGAGACTAATAATAAGGAATCCGAAGGACGGGGAGTACCAACGGTCTGGTTCGGAAATCCAAGGGCAGAGGGCAGGGGCCATGCTTCATTTGGGCCTTCCAAGGACGACATGCATGCTCAGTTATCGTCCCGGCGGTCTACGATTTTTCCCTCGGTAGCAGAAGAGGCCAAGGAAGGCTAAATGACGCGTTTAATCGGCGGCTGCGCTGTGATCGCTATCGGAGGACCTAATGCTTTGTCAACTCCTGGTACGTTATACCTGATAGATCACGAATCAGATTCGCAAGGGTCGTCTCTCCTCAAACCCCCGTATAAAAGCGAACATTGAAAGACAATCCCAACTTTTTGTCTCCCTCGTACACGTTTCCCATGCGTTCTCAGCAGTACACCCCGAGTCCGCTTGTCCTGGCCTTGGCCTTGGTCTCAGTGCTGTCCGCTGCCAGTCTTGTCTCTGCCTCGCCAGAAAACGGTGGCCTCCTGGGTGGGATTCTAAGAAGGGATGGGCATGCCCATCATAACCCCAACTCTCCACCACTCCTCGAGTTGAATGAGACTGAAGTTACCATGTATCATTCTCCAACCCCCCCCTCGTACTATACGTTTGATTGGGAAAGCCCAGGCGAGGTTAATCGCCACCCTGGCTTGTTAATGACTCATGTCGTATTTATGTGTCTCGCATTCTTCATCGCCCTTCCGATTGGTAAACCTTTCCCGTTTCAGCTGTTTGGACTTCTAATGGTGAACCGCGTGATCAGGGATTGCGATGCGTTCGGTGAAGCATTCTTGGCATTGGGTGACGGTAGTTGCGTTCTATGGTTTTTGCGCGTTTGGTTGTGCTTCAAGTGCACTCTATAGTAAGCTTACGCCAAATATGTACGTGATCTGCGCTCGCTTCATTGAGCCCATACATGTGCCTTATTCAATTTGATCGCAAATCCGTCACAGGTACGAAGGTCGGTATACACATACGTCAGTACAAGTATAACCATCCGGCTAATAAACATCACAGGTTCTGTTCATGGAACCCATGGGTACATCGTGCTTCTCCTGGCTATTTCGTTGACGACGATCGATGCCTTGTCCGTTTTCCGTCGTATCGTTACCCTTGTGAGGAGTGGCGAAACCTTCTCCATTAAGACTTTCTGGAGATCAACCCTTCTCGGTCAGTCAGTGGATCGGCAGGATCTGGGACCTGAATACACTGAGTTAGTTGTGGGAGAACTGGAGGAGTTTGAGGATACAAAAGTTAATCCCTCCCCGATTCGTGGATCAACGGACATCAACCCCTTGGAAGAAGAAAATTTTGAACATGGGAATACCGCACAATGGGCTAATAGCGTTCACCGCCATCATCGTCGTCAACAATCGATGGCGTCGGATGGAACTGTTTTCGGGACCCCATCGTCCGTGCGATCAATAGACAAAGTTCAAGAAGTCCGGAGTGCTCTGCGCCCCAAAGTGGGATTCTTTGGGAAACTGGGTAATGCAACTTTTGCCGTTGCTGAAAGAGTTCTCGTGTTCGGCGGACTTACTCAGCTTTTGACGGGAATCGTGGTTTATACGGGTACGCCGTTCTCAGTCCCATAGGTGGTTTTTTTTTTTTGACCTGTTGTGCAGGTGGCTGTCGCGAAAATTATGTAAATGGGTGTTTGGCTCACTTAATCAGTACGCCACTTTTTTTTACGGGTTTTCCTTGCACTAGGATCTTACCGTTATATTTGTCAGAGGGTGCTATATTCTGGTCTTATGGTCTTCTTTCCTTTGCACGGTTTCTTGGATCTTTTGCGGAGCTTGGCTGGGCATGGAACAGAGCACCGACCAGTGGAATAGTCAGTGCAGAGTTCACTGAATCATCTGTTATTTTCTTCTATGGTGCTACCAACATGTGGATGGAGCGTTTTGGTGCCAAGCCCGGTGACCCTTTCACTACTAAGCAAATTCAGCACATTGGTATTGCGGTAAGCTTTATCGTTATAATATGATCACCAATTATACTTAATGATGTAGGTTATGTTCTGTTTTGCCGGTCTTGTCGGTAAGTAGAGTTTTGTGTTGAAACAGAGCAACCCCCTGACGTCCCCACTCTAGGAATGGGAATTGAATCTAAAAGAGTCCGTAAATGGCTAGCTGCCTCTACCTTTGCTTCGCTTCAATCTACACGAGTGGCCCCGGATGCGGTGGCGGAACCTCCCAGTTATGTCGCGAGCTTTAACCCATTCCCTGCCCTGGTCATAGGCGTCACAGGAGCGGCGATGGCTGCTCATGCGCAGACTTACCTTTTTCAAGTTGGTTTATTCCGTTCCGATAGCCTTTCGCCCACCTTGCTTATCACCCTTTTCCACAAACAGGTTCAGATTCATGCCCTATGGGGAAACTTGCTGCTTGGGTTCTCTGTTTTGAGATGTCTAACCTATTTCTTCTTGTGGCTTGGCCCCCCACGTTCCATTCTTCCTTCTCGCCCACCAACAGAAGCTCTCGGCAGCTTCTTTTTGGCATGTGGTGGTCTAGTCTTTATGTTTTCTACTGAAGAGGTTACTATCGCGGCAATGCGCCGAGGCAGAGATGGTAAGTATCCATTATTTATTTGTTGGAACGGGTCAGTATCACTTACACTACTTTAGACGTGATGATGTTCCTCAATGTCGCCGTTGCGATAACTTGCTTCGCATTTTGCTGGGCACTGTTCGTCGTGGGTTTCAAAGGCTGGCTAAAATCTCGGCTCCATCCACAGGTTACTTATCATAGCTCTGCCTAAAACAATCGCCGGCCATATTTTGTAACATTCCCTTTCTGACGGTCACACTCGCCATTCATCTATACTGACATGTATTGATAATTTCCTCATCATCCTGCGTGGTCTTCTGACCCCACATCTGTGTTTGTACCCCACCCACGATAATTCCACCCTACTCAATTATGAATTACGCCATAACGACCAATTCAATTTTTTTTTTGCAATCTTTATAAGTCTTTCATGTAGCTTGCAGGGACATGAACAAAGCGTAGTCACCCAATGCCCCCATCCAAATCCAAAATCCTGCCCAGCCGCAGCCTACGAATCCTTCCCAACAACTAGAGCGGATGTCAAAGTTTGTTCGGCGGAGAACACGGGCAAGTTGAATCGATGCTAGCCCGATACCTAAGTAAAACGGAGTGCCATGGGCGTTTAAGTAACCAGCATATGATATTAAAGATATGGTAGAGAGTGATAATCCACTGAGGACTGGGCGAGTGTGTGTTCCGAAAAGGAGTGCAGTAGATCGAATGCCTGCATGGACATCGTCTCGTTTGTCCTATTCGAAAATGAGTTTGGTCATGGCGGTGAATGAAAGGGGAAAAAAAAATACTTGGTGCGCATATACGCTGTCATATACAAGCGTCCAACAAACTCCTCCAGCATAGAGTGGTACACAAACACTCCAATCAACTGTACCCGCCACGGCCGACCAACCAAGTAAAGCTCCCCAATTAAAGGCAAGACCTGTGTGAACAGACGAGTGAGAGAAGTAGTCGGTCATATATTATTGCCACAAACCAAGAACGGCTTGTGGCCAGTATGTAACTCTTTTCATCAATGGATAGATGGTCACTATGGATAAAGACGAAGCTCCCAATAATATACTTGAATTAAAGCGTCAGTGTCGAATGTCGAATGTGACCTACGAGCGAGCGCTGAATACCTATACCAGTTCAACTGAGTCAAGACGCCTAAACCGGCAGTCAGCTGGGCACCTAAAAACACCACTGCTTGTTCATAGCTTATATCACCCTTCGCCAGCGGCCTGTCTTGTGTCCTGGCTTTTCAAAGCGGTCAGTGGCCGACTTGAAATATATCTGGTTGAAAAAACGTACCGACAGCCTTGTCAAGGTTTTTATCCCACATATCGTTGATGGTACAACCGGCACCACGCATTACAAGTGCTCCAAGACCAAATAGGCCTATGTATGTCAATGGTGTAGTTATGGGTAGCTGTAACGCGTATGACGCCATCGTAATTGACCATGCTGAGAAGTTCTAATGTCATTTTATTAAGGGAATATGAGTGTAATTAACGAACCACATGGATAAAAAAGTAACAGCGTCCCTATAGGTTTATCGATGCGGGTGAGATAGGCGTATGGTCGAACTTTGGGAGGCAAATGATCCACCCATGTTTTTCTTATGGAAGGGATCGCTGTCGAAGACAAGAAACGCACCCTTCCAGTATTGGAAGCGCGTTGTGCAATAATTCTAGGCCAAACATTACCAGAATACGTCGTACGTGATTTGGTATGCTGTCTGAGGCAGTGAGGTAGATATGGTGTGCGTCGACAGAGACTAGTCATGATTTAGAACTCCGAGTGTACAACTTATTGACAAAGTCTATTCAAATATATTTAGGGTTAGGTTATCAAAACACAGGTGGTAAGTTTTGGGTAAAATCATCTTGCATGCTATAGTTCTTGTCCAGAAAAGAAGTGTTTTGCATAGAATGGTTTTTAGTAGGGTATGACTGTTTTACTACAGACGAAGGCGTCACAGTGCGACGAAATATACATGGTAATGCGGATTGTTCATGATGGGTAACAGATATACAGGCAAATCACCATTCCTTAGCCAGCTTAAAGAACCATTCCCAATCTGACATAACGCAGTTAATATAAAACGTGATGAGAGGAAAACGGATAGCCAAACCTGCGTAGACCTCGCCGTCGTCATCAACCACGCGACTCCTCGCGGCATAAGACCCAGAACGCGCTAACATCCCAGATGGAGATTCTTCAGGATCGAAGTTCTTTGTATATGGTTCGCCGGTGGGTGATGGTCCATATGATCCAAGCATCTGCTCTAATTTATCGACTGCTCATGGAAAGACGTTAATTGAAGGCATGAATATATTTCTAATTTAGTAGCGACCTTTCACCCCGGCTCGTTTCACTACCTGGATATATCGCACACCCTAGTAAATGTTGTGAGTTGAATGGGGAATGACTAGGTAATTGAGGTCAAGATATACCGAGATGATCGAGTGGTTGACTTTAAATGTGATGCGGACACTGCATCCCAATCTCAATTCCTAGAAGAGATGGGTAATCGTCCCTGAACTCACTTATATTCCACTCCCTCCTTGATGATTATGGGGTTTTTCTTGGTCTCGGCGAGTTTTGCGGTGTCGTTGAGATCGAAGACAATCTTTTTCCCAGCGGGCAGTGTGGGAGAATCGAGTTCGAGGGTGAGAACTGATACCTGGTTCAGCTGTACATTAGAATGTGGAAAGGGGCTAGCATCGTCGTTTTCTCGCCTTGGGTCCGCTTGTATTGCCACTGGTCGCACCTGGGACAATGCCCAAGGACGCTTTCCAGCGAGCTAGGCTTTCATCATTTGCATCAAGTTGGGCATATTCGTCGGCGGACTTGACAGCAGTCGGCTTGTAGCCTGGACAAGGTAATGATATCGATTCACGATATAATAGCATTTGATTAACATACCTGGAGTGGCAGAGGGTCTAAGGTCATCTTGATCATCGTTCTGAAGTTGATTAACACCAAAACAATCATCAGAGTAGAAAACTTACAGTAGACATATTGAAAATCTAATATGAAAACAGAAGATGGAGTTGAAGAGGCTCGCCCAACTTGTTGTCAAGTTCTGTCCACCTATCGTTCTCTAGATCGATTTCACACGCGCCAATTGCCGAGATTGGTACCCAATCTGGAATAATTCTTCCTCAACCTCTTCAAGTGGGCAACGAAGTATCTCTGCACGAGCGCCCATCAACACTGCCACCCCATGTACAAGGACCTTAACAATGCATTGTGTATCAAGATTAATCATTCATATAACAGAGCAGAGAATAGCATGTCCAGAAGCACTAATTGTGAGTAATTTCCATCCACTGCCCGCTCCAAATAAAAACATTTGTACATACTTAAGTCCTAAAAATGATAGAGATGGTATCAGATGGTATCGTGGACCTGAATAAGGCAGGAGACGCGATTAATCGCCGAGGAAGACGGGTTGTACACTGTCGAAATTAAATCAAGGCTTCAATAGTTGAGGTACCCTGAGGATGCATTGCTTCTGTTGGTACGGAGTCGTTGGTGAGAGGACAAGCGTGACACAAAATAACGTGAGCTTACCCCCTTTAAACCAACATTTCCCTTTGCTGAGATGGAAGCATTTCGGCCCATTTGGACACACATGACCCCAACAACAAGCATCGCCATATGGACATTGTACGCCTGGTATCAGTAATTTCAGGATAGTTTTAACAAGTTTCTCAGATTCAGTTCTTACCGTTTTTAAGCCAATTACATGGCGCTTTCTTTGCATTACTAGCAAGAGATGCCAGTTGGTCCGGAGTCAACACATATTCATGGGAGTATTTGCACACCCCCGCCTGAAGCTGACGTTAATGAACCTGTACCATGATAGAAAATGACACATACCCCTTTCGAACAGCTCATCAGATAGTGTTCATTACATGGTGGAGGATTTTCTGGAAGCCATTCGATCAGTAAAGAATTGAATCACAATAGGCCCCGACTTACGTCTATGAAGCGGCTGTTCAAAAACGCAATTATCAGTTTGGTTCGAAAGGGCATAAATTTACATCATTTTGAGCATACCAAAGACGGATCAATCACCTGTCCACCTGCTCGAGCCGGAGACTGCGGACTGATGAGTCCGCCATTCGTAGTCACTGTGCTAAAAAGGCCCACAGTCAACGGTGCGAGTTTGGTGAAAACTCGCGGCAATTTTTCCGTCATGAATATGCCGTCCAAACTAAGCCGAGGGAGAGATGGTAATTTCGATTCGTCCTCTATGTCGTTGGATGGACGGAGCATAACCAATTTACCTAAGAGCTGTTCTTTCTCGAGAATACTGAACGTCGACATATATTCAGGTATATCAGAATGACCCCCTGAAAAGAATGGAGGTCAACAAACTCGCGCCCGCACGCTTTAACAAAACCTACCGCCAAAAAACACTCGTAAAGTTTGCGGGAATCGGGTATAGGTTTGTAGATATTCTATAACCAAATTAAAACATATGTTCCACGTGAGAAGGATTCACGACATTGAAATGACCTTTAATTTTAGAATCTGCAGCTTCTTTACTGTGGCCTACATCAACTATTAAAAATCGAGGTGATGACTGGGTGAAGCCCTTGCGTCATGCGTTAGCACCAAAAAGTACTTTCATTACCTTCCGACTTACTGCCAGAAAAGCCTCAAACTGCTCCAAGGTGCAAACGTTGTGTGATTGAAGTGAGTCCGCCAGTTCCATCTTGTTGTAATACACAGTAACCCAAAAAGACAGCCGTCCGAAAATGTGAACATCCTCATTTGAAAGATATTCTGCGATTCCTTTGGTGAGATGTTGAGCAGCAGCTCGTCCTCCTTGTTGTCCTTGAATGAGCAGATCTCGCGTGAATATATTCTCATCTCCATTGATGACGCACAGGATCAATGGATCCTGATTCTTCTTCAGGGTTAGGGGGATGTTGAGAATAACCAGTGATTGAACAACATACACCTCTAAAGCAGTCCAAATTAGATATTTGCCTATTAAGAGCGGCAACTTGCACATTATGTGCTTTGTTTTCTCGTTCGGATGCTTCAAGGGCCACAGAATGAGCCTGCTTCCAGACTGAGAGCTCAACTTCGAGTTCTGCGACGCGATTTTCTAGTTCAGCATTTCGTTTGACTGTAGCCGTGGAGAGGTCTTGCAATATAGCATCAGTCTCATATACATGACAAGAGGGAAACTTTAAAAAAAAAACTCACTCAGAAGCCTGGTGAGCGTCTCGTCCCTGAAAAAAAAAAAATACGTAAGTCGGCACGTCCACCTGATACGAATGCCTCACCAAAGTTGCTGGTTAGGCTCCCCCAGCGGTTGGGTCGCCATGATAGGCTAGGAAAAGAAAATTGGATCTGGTTGAAGTAGGAGATGGGGATGAAACGCACTGTGGGTCAACGTGGGGCGCCCTTAAAAACGATTCTCTTCCATACAAATGAAAAGGCAAACAGGCACTCCGCCGGGTTCTTTTACCAAGCCAGGAAGGTACAATCGAAAAAGGAACTAAGATGGTATTTATACTAGGCTTCGAAAGTCACACGAACGGACAGCAAACAACGGGATGAACCAGTACAAGTATCCGTTGTAAACAGGGCCCAGATCGCCGCTTGTTTGCTGTGTTCGTACGCTGTACGGCATCGTAGATATCAGATTTTGTTCGGCGTCGACGAAACATCCATCTTATGTTTGAGAGGCGAGGAGTACCAGGAGGTATTTTTAAGCGCCGATACTCCGCGGAAGTTACTGGGACCCGATCATTTTCGCTGACTTTCAACCTAGTAAACAGACTTGAAGATATAACTTGCATAAAGGCATATTGGCATGGAAAAGACGGGTACATGAATATCCTAAATACAGCTAGAATCATCTAAAGCATAACGTCGGGCTCAACCTTCGGTTCCCGGTGCATGTCAGCTGTTTGGACACGTCAGAACAGACGGTCAGAACACAGCCTATAGATCACACTCACCTCCTATAAATTTACAACGGCCCTGTTTGAAGAAATGGCATTTAGTAGACAGCGAACAATAATGACCGTAGCAACAGTCATCACCCCACACACAAAGCTCGCCTGTGATGAAAGTTAATAAAGTCGGTGATGAAATTTGTCAAAGGCATCGCGCCTTTATTTATGGCTGGGCATGGGGCTTTCTTGGAGTTGAGGCGGATTTCAGCGAAATGTTCTGCTTCTAACAGATAATCATGTCCGTATTTGCATTCTGAACCATGTTTGCAGTTCGCCAGATAAAACAAGGTACATGGTGGAGGTTTATCTACGAGGTCGTCAGACGCAACATTCCGGGATATGATTCTTGTTTGATGCAGCTCACGTTTAGATAGGGGCTAGGTAGGAGCTAACTCTTTAGATTGATCGCAGCGACAGCATCAATGCTTACGATTTTTGGGTTAACATACCTCGATCTCGTAGATGTCGGAGTTGGGCGATGATCAAAGATATCGTCACTCGTGTCACTTACGGTGCTTCCACTAGAGTCGAGGTCAGGTGTTGGGGGCCTCTTCTGAGCTGACTGCACAGCAGAAGAATAGCTTGGTAAGATAGGCGGACGGGGTGGAGTAGTAGTAAATTCGGGTTCGACCGTGGGCTCCGATACGGCGCCGGGCCCTTGATCCTTTTCAGAAAGAACCAAAGGAACGGATACAGGCCCCGTATTCTGAATTGGGCCCACACGAGGAGAAGTAGTCGTGAATCCAAACCCTAGCGATACGTTAGGAGGTGTACCAAGTTTTTGCGCAAGAAACAAATTCGGGATAGTCAATACTGGAAGTTCCAAATCAGCTATTCCAGCAGCGATTTCTGTATAACTTCGAAGAAGAATCAATTTATGTTTAAACCCTGCCGTGATTTGCGATCGGAGATTTGTGACATATCCATTGTCATGACACCCTGACGGGACACTGCAGTAAGAGTGACGAAATAACAAGTAAAACCCAGGAGGTAGCAACTTACCTCCAAAAATTACTTTGTATGTCTGAGGTAAGCGTATATCGTCTTCAAGATGCACTAAGTCCAAAATCAAAGAGGTGCCTAGCATGCAAGTCGCGAGTCCCGTTTACCTTTGATCTTCGCGTCAGCGGCCTCTTTCGCACTGCCAACATCCACCATTAAAAACCTCTCGGCTGCTTGGTTAAAACCCACAATGAAATCATCGAACTTCATTTTTGCTTGGATGTCTCCGACGCGCCCAAATGTGTCCATTAACCCGCGCTTATTAAAGAACACGTAGACCCAAAGTTGGTATTGATTGGTTCCATAGGCCAAAGTAAGATGTTGTAAGATGGAGTCAGAGAGCATCCGTGCCGCTGCATGGCCTCCTGCTTGACCTTGAGCGATGAGATCACTAGAGAATATAGCGCCATCTCCATCAAGAAGAGTGATAATGCGATGACCCTGTATTTTATATTTAAACTTCAACGCCAGTGTGTTTAAGTCGTTAGCTATGCCAACCTTGAGTTGATTTTCAAGATCTTCTTTCTGTTTCTCTGCTTCCTGTTTTAATATTTCGAATCGCCGTCTTTCAGAATCCACATCGGCGTATGCTCTTTTATAAACGCTCAGTTCACTTTCGAGCTTTTGAATTCGATCTTGGTAGAGGTTTTCATTACCCAGTATCTGGATGATCTCGCCTGGATACCATACTATGGTTAGAGGCCATTTTATAAGGGTACAGGATGCCTGACATACCTCTGAGTTGTTCGAAGTAGACACCACTATCACAAACGTTAATGTAAGACAAGAAGGCTGCGGCTTTTGCTACATACACTTGATGTGGTCGGGTTGGTGAGGTTGAACGAGTTATTCCGTCCTTTGTAACCTCAGTATGTTCATAATACATGATGAGAAACTGTGCGAACAAAAAAATGCAGGTTGATTGAGGAAGCAGGGCAATTGGGAAAGAGGTATTAGGTTGATTTGTTTAGAAGACAAAGTATGGGTCCCATTTAAGACGTCGACCTTGAGGCACGACCCAAAGCGCATTGTAAAAGCATGGTAATATATCACATTGGTCAAGATACTAACAAAATTGTCCAGAGTAAAGGATCCTCGTGCCCAAAAGGAGGCACGTTGTGCGTGCGTTTTCCATCTTGACCTCGTGGATTCGGTTTGTTGGGAAACTCATTCCCCTTGAGTGGACCGTGAAATTCGGATTGGGGGGAAAAATTATCTGCCTTCAAGTTTGGTGCAACGGTAGCGGTTCCTCGCTGTTATTTTGGATACTGGTAAGGACTGGCTCCTGTTAGTCTTGTATTCAGATCGAAGCGCAGTACTATTGTGAGCCTACCATGAGTCGTGATCATACTATCATCAAGCAATCATCAAGGCATCACAACGAGTGTATAACATGCTTTGTGCGATCATTGTTGAAGGGCCGTATAGTTTTAAAACCAGTTGCTTAGCGCTTAGCGTCTAAGGCTCCCGTGAAGATTGAATGTTTGTCAGCAAGTCACGTTGCCGCGTCAGGATTGGTCGCGTCCACCTTGTCTCCCTTTCTACCTGCGACACCCATCTCAATTTCCTCCCCCGCCAATATTTTGTTCTATATTTTTTTTTGACGTGTCTCCTCTTTCAAACTATTACAGGAACTGTAGGAATGTCAAATATCTATACAGCCCTTCAAGTTTCCCCCCGAAAGAAGCGATGTCCACCTGCTTTTGATGACGAGAGTATTGTTACACCCAAGAAACTTAGAACTGCGTTCGTTCCTATTTGACGAACTATTTGAATATCTGCTGATGTATATCGCAGGCCACCTACACCACCTCCCACCTCTCACCATGCAGCGAACCAAGAACTCCCATTACATCTAGCACGCCTTTACACAATCCAAACTTCACTCCAACATGCCCTTTCCCACGCCCTCGCGACTTGTGCCGTTTCACCAGCATCAGACACTGGCGTTGTACGCAATGTTCTTAACCATCTGTCACTTACAACCTACACCGGACTCACTACCCAGTTTGAAATGGACGACCTTAGAAAACTTTGTTGGATATGGGAGTGGGATGCAAAAACGTTCCCTAGCAGTCAAATTCCTATCAAAGACACCAAAGACGAAGACAATCCTTTTTTGGACAAAACCCCGTCGCCTCCAACAAGCGAGTGGACTCGCGGATCGATGGGTCTTGTGCTCAGCCCTACGACCCATTATTCTAAAAAAGATAGAAAGAGGGTTCCAGCATATGGAATCGGAATCGAGGTTGAGATGGACATTGACAAAGATATGAAGGGCGGTATGGCAGCAGTGGCTCGTTGGACTTCTGCGACGGAAGCACGTCGTTCAGAATTCCGTGATAAGCTGGAACACTGGGTCAAAGTATGTACCAACACCCATTATACCGGCCCTCGTCCTTACCTTCCATGGTCTGCATCAGCTTCATCGTGGCAGATTCCCTATTCCTGATGTGCCTCACGCTGATCTACCTCAACTCACTATGCCAATGAAAATATCATCTCTCACTCGCTCCTTAGCATCATCATCCCCCAAAGCAGTGCTTCCCTTTTCTTCGAAACTTATTCCCTCTTCTCCAAATACATCCCCTTCCAAATCGCCTGCCAAACGGGTAGCCGAATTTGCCATTCCTTTCCCCATAGCTCCTTCAGCATTGAAGTCTCCAAGTAAAAGCTCTATCTCGTTTCCCAAAACTCCTTCTCGTCATGACAAACATGATCACACTAAGGGTCTGACACCTCGTACCCCAGCTTCATCCCTTGCATCAGACTGTATCTTCAACCCGATAACACCAGTGCACCAAAGGGGCAACTCTGCATCTACAGTACCCCAAACCCCAACAACTTCTCGACGTCAGGCACTATACGAGCGAATTCGTCAGCGATCGCTTACTACTTCACCAACTAAGGCTTCAAGCAGCGAAGTGAAGGGAGGTAAACTAACACGAGATCAGATGCTGAAGATGGGGCAGGATGAAATGAGACGCCGATGTCTATTGGGTAGACTTGACGGAGTCGCAGAAAGCGTATGGATGTAAGCTCTTTGATTTCTGAAAGCTTTGTTGATCGTATGTCCTAATGGGATTGTAGGCTTTTCTCAACCCCTCCTGCAGGCTCTTCTGCAACTCCTACGACCCGCAAACGTCGTGCCTTGCCAACTTCTGAAGTGGCTCTGGCTGTTGTCAAATCATCTCCGGTTCCAATCTCAACCGCCGAGGCCAATGAATCTTTAAGTATCCTTGCAAAGTTATGTCCATTTTTCATCAAAGAGCGCAACATAGCCGGAGCCGAATGGCTCGAGATGCCCGCGGCAAAGGCAGTAACCAGTGCGTTGGGTATGGAAGGAAGTCCCACTAAAAAGAAACCCACCGCCCCTCCCAGTCCTGGGGCTGTGAAAGAAAGGTACGAAAGTGCTGAAGAGCTTATTACGAGGAGTCCTAGGAGGGTAAGGCGAGAGGCCGGTGGTCTTCGAGAAGTAAGAGAAATCATCCGGCGGGAGTTGGAACTGCAAGATTAATTCTATTGCTCTATCTATAAAGGTATTATTACTCCCAAATGTACTGTTTGCTTGATATATTTTGTGTGTGGGTCAATGTGTAAACAGTATTTTTCCTTCAAATAGATACCTAGGAGCCTGACAGATTGGAGTGGGGCGCGAGGACTTCACCCAGTATTTCGTTGAGATAAAAGAAAGAAGAGATGTGACTCCCACTGATCCTTTTGAGCGTTGTCGAATAATAATTTTCTGAAATCCACATAGCCATAGCCTCTGGTGCCGCGACGTCATCTTTAGAGGAAACAACCACCACCGGGCATTTGTTCATGACGTGTTCAGGATGAAACCCTCCCCAGCCAGAATGGTATATGGCAGGAATGTCCAGAAACCCTCGCCAAGAGCGGGCGACACTTCCCACTGTATTTCTTCCTACTTCCTTACAAAATTGAACCTCGTCTATACCTTGTTCCTCCAACCACCTGGAGAATTTTTCTTGTTCTTCGTCACTTGTGGAACCTTTCCTGGATTCTCGAAATAACGCCTCTGCAGCGGTTTGTGATGACACATGGTTTACTGTGAATAGTTTGACGATGCGCAGAGTGATATTAAAAGGGGTGTAGTGCGCAGGGGGGCCAATCATAAAGTAACTAGGCCAGGTCAAAGACTTGGCATATTCCCCGTGGCAATGTGGTGGTGAGAAAGGGGCGAGGAGGACAAGTGCGGCTATCTGCCGTCCCAAGGGAAATATGTCATGTGAAAGACCATAGAGGATCTGTGCAGGGATTGTTCCAAACGAATGACCACAAATATACAGCTTGACTTGGTCCGTCTGGGGGTGTAGGTGTGCAATCAAGGTCGTGATGTCCGTGGCGAAGGATACCGCATACGACGACGGGGCATGAACAGGCGAGGTCTTTCCCCACCCAGGAAGAGAAGGAGTAACGAGGTGGACATTGCTTTCAACGAGGACACGCGGTAGCCGTGACGCATCACCAACGGCAAAAGCACCATGAAGAAAGAGGACGACAGATGGGCTCGAGGTATTCCCGTTGTCCGCGTAGGCAAGGGTGCGTCCGTCTGGCAGAAGGAGGCTTTTGTCTTCGACGTGAACCATAGTTGTTGTACCTTTGAATAGACCCCCTTGAGCCTGCTCAATTCAGGTATTTGAGGAAGAGACACGCGAACAACTATGAAGGTGCTTGATGTACCGGGCGGTGCCTGCGGACAGCAGTGGTCACGCCCACATCAAAAACATCCTTCTGGGGTTGCAGAGCTTGAGAGGCGCGTGTGAGGCTCCTAGAAATGGAAGTGTATTGCGATGTTGTATGTCCAAGACTAGTCACAAAAGGTAACCAATGCGGAGATTCTGCGTACATTCAATCAACAACGGACTATTTGGTATGTACGTTTACCCTATTACAACGACTGTTTGGATAATTAGATGAAATCAGTTTGTATCGACATGCCGGTACTAGCCCCCTAAACTTCATCAACCAGAAATTCTGACCAGATTTCCTCTAAATGGAATAAACTAGCGAGATGACCACCTGTTATTGATTTTAGAACTGCGTTTTTATATGTCGCGACGAGCCATCTGGCCATGTCATCCGGGGCGAGGGTGTCGCCAGCAGAAGCAACGACGAAGATGGGTCGTTTTACGTGGTCGTCATCAAGGGTGTCGGGTCGGAAACCCCAATCTGAGTGAGCGACATCTGCAACTTGCATGAATCCTTCCCATGTTTTACTCACGCTCTTCACCACATTCTTTGCCATATTCCTCTCTACCTCTCCCTCTGCGCGGCCTTGTGTCTCTCTCCATTTTTTGAATGCAGCAAGCTCTTCTTCTTCCATGTTATCGAACAGCGTTTCCCGAATGAACTTCTCTGCTTTCTCTTCTGTCTTCAGCTTCCCTCCAATTCCTACCACTATCAAACGCTGCAATAGCCTGAATGGGATGATTTGAGATGGTGGCCCTATGGATATATAGTTGCTCGTCGTCATTGTCTTGCTATAACCCTTGTGATATCGCAACGGCGAAAACGGAGCTAGAACGAGACAACCTGCAAGGTATCTCCCGGGTGGGAATATGTCGAAGGATGCTCCATAGAGCATCTGGGCTGGAATAGTGCCGTACGAACCTCCCCCAACATACAGTTTCAGATTGGAATCATCTGGATAGAGGTGTTTGATCAGCGCTGCCATGTCAGCAGCAAGACCAATGTGGTAGGGCACCGTCCCAGGTACTGGTGACGAGTTGCCCCATCCCGGAAGGGTAGGAGCGACGAAGTGCACTTTCTTCGCGGTTAAAACGGCCGAGGGGTTGGCAGCATCACCGACACCAAAGACGCCGTGGAAGAAGATGACAAGGGTCGAACTGGAGGGTGACCCATTTCGAGCATACGAAAGTGTTCGACCTCCAGGTAGTTCGAGAGTGTATTCTTGAGTCATGTTGCTTTGAATTATAGATTGGGTGGTCTGGGTGGATGTACTATTAATTGGCTTTAAATATATATTGGGTTCACTCAATCTGCTTGCTGAACCTGAATTTAACTTGGCGACAGTGCCTGACTTCGCCCGCAGGCCAGGTTCGCACTAACTAGCCAACTGCTGCGGAGTATTGGGATGGAAAGTCTACATCAACTTTACACAGTAAATTGTACTTGGAGTAGAATGAGTCCAGGACTACGGATCTGCCAGGGTTATATGATCTTTTCCCCCAGGACATTTTCTCTCGCCACCTTTTCAAACTCTGCACAGTCAATTACCCTTCCCTCTTTTCTGCTCGCTTCTGCAGCAAAGACAGTCAAGTGACTCTTCAATACCTCACTCACGTCTGTCCCAAGAACCGCTTGATTTCCTGTTGCCACAGCTTCGACAAATGCCTTGATCAACCCAAGGTCACCACCTCCGTGGCCTCCACCCTCACTCTTAGGATAAATCACTTTGCTGGTTTTCTTCCGAAAGTCTGTTACCGTAAATTTATTCATGTCGCCTACAATCTCTCCTTGCGAAAAATGCATCCGTAACTGGCGGTCACAGATTAAGGATGTGTAAGCGACCATGGTGAAAGACGCTGTACTGCCGTCTGAAAATTCTAGGTTGACAACTTGATGATCACATACATCATTAGCGCTTTCGTAGACACACATCCCATAGGGACCCGTCTTCAGTGCTTCTGTAATGTTTTCGATATCAGGCAAGCCGTCGACAATTGTTTCCGCTGGCCAACCGGTATTTCCATTTGCTACGGGTTGTAAATATACTAGAATCATACCTGTCAGGAGGTGTTGACGACACTAGGATTAGTATTACTTTTCTTAGCGCTATAAGCACAATCTTTTTCCATAGGACACTCAAGGCATCTCGTGACTGAACCTGCTCCAATAGGTTTTGCCGATTTTCGAAAGTGCTGCAGAGAGCCGAACGAAGATACACGTGTAGGTGTGGAAGGTGAAAACCAATGGCAAAGTATGTCGATATCACTGAGGAACATCAATGAATTAAACCAAAAGGGCTGACTCTTGTGTGACTCACTGGCAGCATTTCGTCATGAGGGCAAAAGAGCTCTTCTTCTCGTTACTCCAGTTGCCTCGTACATATGAATGAGCAAAATGGTAATATCCAACAGGCTCCACCTGAACAATATTTACGAGTTCGCCCAGAGCACGAGATCGGACTATGTCAGTAATCTCCCGGCTGTAGGGGGAATAGCGCATTACTGTAGTCTCGTGTGAGCTCCTATAAATCATACAAACAGAAAATGACTGACCGTGTCCCATACCAAAAATAGTGCCAGCTTTCTTGATCGCAGTTTCCATCCTGATACAATCACTCAAACTAGTGGCCATGGGCTTCTCACAGAGAATATGATAACCCTGATCTGCAAATGCTAGAGCCACTTCGAGGTGCATATGGTCCTGAACAGCAATAAGAACAGCATCGGCGAGTCTTTTTCCAATAGTACTGAGAGTTTCAGCAGAGGCAGCGTGCAATTCCTGCCATGTCGCAAAGACGAGTGTCTTGTCCACTTTATGAAGGTTCACAAAATGTTCTTGGGTCTTTGGCCGTGGTTCCGCGATAGCAACAACTTTTAGGAATTCTGGACTTTCGATAGCATACCCTGTGTAAGACTACCAAGGAAGAATGATTAAGTGGGTGTTTGTTTGAGCCCGCAGAATAAAATAGACCTTTCCTCGTTGCCCACACCCGATGACAGCAAGTGTGACAGGTTTTGAAGGAGTCCGCCTTTGTTCAGTATCCTTGGTAGATTTGCGCCAGATAGATTTCGTGCTCGCGAAAACGGAAGACATCATTCAGAGGAGCAGATATTTGATAACTGAGGTTGGAACCAGGTAGATCGGGGTGGTGAAGCCGTTAGCACATGTTGATATATATGAGCGCTTGAAGTGCATATGCATGAGGAAGGCCAAATTGGGTTGACAATACTAATATGGATTGAGTCATGAGGACCATGACATGCCAGGATATGCCATATGTGTAAAATAATGCCTATAGAAAGCTGAGCACTTGCGAAGTAACAGGAGTTGTCGTGCAAGTCAAGATGAAAGAGCCCTGGTGCGCGTTAATTGATGATTGACAAAATATGTAAAGTGAAGTTGGCAATAATAGCACCATTCACTTGGATCAGCATCGGACTGGCCATTACTGGCCACGTCGATGCCACGAATTCTTCCTAGACTCATCCAGAGGGTCGCCCATAAGGAGGACTCGTGGACAACATACTATCATAGAGTCCAACGGGGGAAGAAATCTCTTCTCAAACCAATTCCTCCTCGTCCTTCTTTCAACCCAGCCAATTATGCCCGATCTATCCTTTTCTCTCCGTCGAAGTCTAACCCAATAACACATTCGTATCTTTACCAGCAACACAAATCACAGCCCCCGCGGCCACGGCCACCGCGTGTCAAACACAAATCGATTGAGTATGACAGTCTACGAGAGATGACAGACAGTGAACATCAATGGTGGTCGAGCCCGTATCGTATGTGGAGCCTTTCAGTGTACTTTAAGATGCTAATATGTGTTTAGTACGAATGTTGGCCTCTCCAATTCGTAAATGTATTGTAACGGGGCGTCATCTTCCGTCCGGTAAGCTCTGGTCTCAACAACTTCAAACGTCCAACTGATCTTCTTGTATCCGTAGACTTTTTGATTCGTATTGCCGCAATGCGCATTCCATTGAAGGCTAAGAAGAATCCTAAATCCGAAGGAGTCCCGACTGTAGTAGTACCAGACGGACTGCAACATTCAAAATTTACCGCTCGGAAAACAGGGCGTGCAGCATATATTCTTTGCAATAAGGATTCCATTCCTATGCTTTTGGAAACCAACACATATAAACGAATGGCTCCCTTTCTATCCGTACCTAGTCTCCTACCCATTCAAATTGCTCATCTCTTAAGGGTCCGAGTCCTTCAGGAATTTGAACTTCTAGCGGATCACTTGGAGTCTTGTCTAGGCCGTCCCAACCAAGGGTCCAGGGCAAGAATCGTCCGACGTCTTACCCGAGATGAGTGGAAAACAGTACAGACAACAGGAACAATACCTTACCCTAATGCAATTGCGGTGCTTGTCGTCCCTCCGATTAACAAAGACCCCAGAAACAAAGAGAGACCTGTGCCGTCCATGTCTGCAGCACCACCTGCAAAAATGGAAATCCCCCCTCCCCATCGGCCTACCCCACCCTTGTCGACCCTCTACCCTGTTGGTCTCGGAGAAATGGGTGACCTTATGCCACACCATCAAGTACCGCTCTACAATTCTATCGCGCTGTTTCCTAATCGCCAACAGCGGACTTCACTGCACACTATTCTCACGCGGCTTCTCAGCATTGACCAAAGGGCTGGAACTCAACGTCCTGCATCGAAAAGGACTTCTTCGGGAACTCTTGGATCAGTCTCGCCCGACGGTAAAAAGGGAAGCCATGCTTTTCTCCTCTCCTCAGACAAAGAGACTAACAAGAGAGGGGACGTGGCCTCCCTTGCCATTGCCCTTTGGAGGGTAAGGATGTTCGGATGAAATCCGCGTCCGTCAATTACAAGAGAATTATTGTATATCGAGACCTCAGCACTGAAATAAATCTATTCACATTTCTCACTCACAATGCCATTTCGATATTGACAACTAACAACCTGTCACCCGGCTGTATACTACTAGCACGTAATCTATCACGCTTCAACAGCCATCGGCACAATTCCAGTTTCACCAGCGACCTTTTTCATCCCGACTGGTGCACGGAGGACCTCATGTCCTTCCCAGAATTTAGGTAGTTCATTCCCAGGAACAAATAATCTCTCAACACCATCCTCAGTAATCACACACATTCGGATGACACCACCTGAGGAACCATCGCGCGACATAGCTAATGCAAGTGCTATTACACAAGAAGGGTGAGTTAGTGAGGAAAGATACCATAGATATGGCTGCTCACTGTTCTTGACGAAATTGACCGTCTCATCTCGACCCCATCCTTCCTTGTATGTGGCATCACAGTATCCATACACATATGTTGATCCTGATCCTGCATAGGAAAGAGGGTTCAGTAGAGTTGATCAAATAAAACAATGAGTACTAACCGCCGATTGCCCATGGCTGACGGAAAAGACCGCCACCAAGGGGAATATTATAGACACTGGGCCCGACCTCTTTATCCCACCCAGCAACAATGATACCCGCGCTCAAGGCATCCTTATTTTCGTAGCATAATTTTTGAAAGACGGATGCTGCTGTATGGACTGAGGGAGGTTGTCCGGCTGTTTGACTGGGGATCGCGCGAGGGTCAGAGGGTGTATTGGCTTTTAAATCAAACGATACTTTGCGCACCTATACATTTGAAGTGTGTAGTGGACAACGTCCGCAACAGCTTGTGTATCTGCTGCCGATCCTGAACGACAGCAATAGACACGGTCATGAATATGGGTCAATTTATCCGTTACACGATTGGCCTGAAGGAAGACGGATTAGCTATAGTAGGTTGTCGTGATCGATTGTATTTCATACGATATAGCTTCCGGTGGTAGTACGACTGTCCGCTCCAATTACAACACCATCGTTGAATTGAACAGCCATGATAGAGGTCTATATCGAAAGTGTAAGAAGTGGATATAGGTTAAGGAGAATTGGTATTGCACGCACACCCAAGTTAACCTCGCCAGTCTTAAGCCTTTGCCAGTCAACGTGATCCATAATTGCGAAATTCAACAGGATATTCAGTAGAAACTTCAGTAGAAATTTCAACGGTAGATGCAAGGTGTGATGGAAGGATTAGTTGTCGGAATGGAGTCCGAATTTGGACTGATAGCTGACGCGTCGCGGACGCGCGTTGTCCTTTGAAACCCGCTACTTTTACAATTACAAGTCTCTTGGTTTTTGCAATGGCCCCAAATCAGCTCAAAGCCCTCTATGAGGACTTATTACGCTCTTTCAATGCCCGTCCCTCTGATTTGAAGAGATGTGGGGTTCTTCTGAATCAACTGAAGGTCTGGCAAGGTCATAACATTCAACATTAGGCTCATGGCAACAATATTAGATGGGATTGATTCAAGCGGGTCTGCTTGTTCCTCAGGGAGAAAATAACCTAGAAGATCTTGTTATTTCCCGTGCGTTTCTATCTTGGAAATAAGACAATACAAACTGACAGTTTGGCCAGGCGATATCCTCGAAATTGGCGCGTTCTGGAGTATCCGGACACAAGACGTGCCTTCGTTTGATAGATACTTTTCACAATTGCAGACATTCTACACAGATTATAGGTGTGTATCCATTATTGGTCGTTTGGCGTTCTATCCGATATCCCTTGTTGCCACAGCTCTGTCCTACCACCATCGAAGCGCGAATACCCCATCCGCGGCCTCAATCTCATCCGCCTTCTCACACAAAACCGCATAGCAGACTTCCATACTACACTCGAGAGTCTCCCCCTACGTGCTGATGCTATCAGCGACAACCCATATATCAGCCATCCCGTTAATTTAGAGAGATGGCTTATGGAAGGTAGTTACAGCAAAGTCTGGAATGCACGCGAAGAAGCACCAGCAGAAGAGTATAAATTTTTTGTGGATAGTTTAATGGGGACGATTAGGTATGTGGCTCTCTAACCTTAACTGGGGAACCTGCACTGATGGGCTCCTCAGAAACGAAATAGCAAGTTGTGAGGAAGCTGCATATGAGAGTCTGCCATTGAAAGACGCAGCCACGCTGTTATTTTTTACGACTCAGTCGGACCTCTTGATGTTTGCACAACAGGTATGTTCACTTCTGCTATCGAGTAGATAGATGCCCCAATAACTTTATTTACAGCGAGGTTGGGAGGTGAATCTGGCAGCTTCAACAATTTCCTTTGCTCGAAAGGGCGAAGAGCAGATGGAGATACCAAAACAGAAACTCATTGCTGCATCTTTAGCTTACGCACGGGAATTAGAGCAGATCGTGTAGATCAGGTTGTACATGGTAATTCAATGCGGGTCTTGAACAGTGTTCACAGTTTTGACCGTGATGAATGTTATAAAATTACAAGCACCGGTGAAGAAAATGAAGCAGCTAGTCAAAATTTTCTAGGGCTGCTTTTGCTTTCGCTTCAGCCTCTTCCATCAATTCCTTTGGTACAGGAAGATGAACTCCATTGGTCTCTTCACCGATCCAAGACATCTCCAATTCGAATTCCTTTTCTTTCACGTCCTCGTGAACGAGATAAATTCTGCATACCAAATGGTTATATGAAGTTTTTGGGGAGACCTGGTGCCACATACATTCGAGCAGCCTCGATAGCAGCCTCTCGCGTCGATAGCTCTGACAGTTTGAGTTTCTCTAGCTCCGTTTTGGCGAGCTGCCGACCTTTACCCACCGCTGCGCCATTGTATCCCTAGTATGATCTCCCATTAGTCGTAATGCGAAGATTGAAAAGAGGAGGTACATACGAAGAAAACACCACTTGGTTCCACAACATAAAGCGATGGGCCATCTTTATCCACCGCACCTAATATAGTACTAATACCAAATGGTCGGACAGAGGAATAAAGAGTATAAGCTTGTACGTAGAGGCCCAGGCGGTCAGCGATGGTCTGTAATTTCAATTTAACCAAAGTTATAAATATCAGCGGGGCCCCAACAAACCTTTAGTGGTGGGGGTGAATGGTAGTTTTCCCGATAACTCGAGGCTTCATCGCGCGCACGATTTGATAAGTGCCGACCATCGGCCAAAAGACCTGCCGTCGCCTAGAGACAGTCAAAGCTGTGGCGATAAACTTCTATCTGTGAACTCACGAGTCCAATGTGCCGATCCACCGTTTGAATCCTTCGATTGGCACCTGGCACCAAGAGCTTTGAGTGAACGAGCTTCTCCACAGCTAAAACGATCCCGTCTTTCGCTCGGAGACCAATTGCTGTTCTTTACGCTTGTGAGGAAAGGTATCTATATTTTGGTGGTACTGTAGCATACCCAGAATTCTCGACTGCTTTATTAGCATACTCGACCTGGGTATTTCTCAATTAGTGGGTAATTCTTAGATCGAAGAAGCGCCAATCTAACTTGAAATATACGACCATCCGGAGAGTATGTGCTTGCAGAAAGATCGTATCCTGTTCCGATGGACGTCATGGAGAACGAGGAAATGGATAATGGATTTATGGGAACTGGAGTTTAAGTTTGAAGGACGCGCAAGCTGCACGAACGCGTCAGTCGATCGTGGGAATAATTTTAAATAAATCGTCGCGTCGACTCAGTTCGAAATTTCAGCGTGCTCACCACCGCTTCCTCAAAATGAATAACGATGATGATTGGAGCAAGATACTCAGTAATCATCCTATATTTTCTCTGCCGAAGTCCTTTACCGGTCCCACAGCACAAGCAGAAGCATCTCTTGAACTCTCCTCAAACACACTTCCAAACTTCACTCATCTGGACCCCGCTGACGATGGTCCAACGCCATCTGGAAGACGACAAGTTATGGTGCTTAAAGACGCCGATTTGATTGTTGCTGCCGGTCGAGAGATTAGAATGAGCTCTCTCGGAGATACGAAGCTCAGTGCAAGTCTGAAGCGAACCTATAAGGTAATTACTCCTGAAATCATTGTTCTTATTCTAATATAACATCACACAGACACTTCATACACCTAATATACAATTTGAAATACACCAAATATCCTTGAATCCCAGCGGGAAACTTCTCGCTGTGGCAGGCGCTTTCCAGGTTGCTGTTATCGTTCTTCCCCGTTCCGGATTCACAAGACTTGTCCCAGAAACAGTAGATTGCAAGTAGGCGTTAAACCCTTTCTAGGACGGTCTCGTCTCAATTCCGTCTCATAGATCAGTTCAAGTAGGACAGTTTCATCACGCGTCAGGTGCAGCTGCCCCAATTGCCAAAATCGAATGGCATCCCTGGGGAGACTCTGGTTCTACTTTGATGGTTATGACCGTTGATGGAAAACTACGGTATATATATTTCCTAAGATCACCGAGGTAATCTGAACTCTTCATAGAGAATATGATATATCAGTAGACACGGAAGAGCCCCAACAAGTCCTTTTGTTTGTACCAGAGAAGAGGTCGAAGTCGTATCTTGCCGAGGACTCTTCAGAGAGAGAAGTCGCGTCATTTGTCCTGGGCAAAGGTAGGGCTGATTGGGGGCCTCTAACCATCTATGCCGTCATGAAATCAGGTGATATCTACTCAATATGTCCTTATATGCCCCGAAACGCGTAAGATCCTACCATCAACTGGATTCGCGCTGTTTATATATATATATATATTTTCCATCGCAGGTCAATCCCGTCATCATACGTCCACTCGTTAGAATGTTTTATCTCAGCTAAACAAGAATTTCTTGCCCAAGGAACCTCGGCTGCTACAAAAAACCTGTCGACAATTTATGATTATCAGCGCAAATATGTTACTGCCCTCATGAAACAACTGCCTCCCGGTACCGTTTTCCCCTCTGCCTCACGATCAGTTCTTATGCACCCTCCTACAACAATTAAATCTATACCTGCCAGACAAGGCCCTTTCCTCCTACAGCCATCTCCGAGAATCTTGGAAGGAAGCGAGGGAGGCGATACGACGGACATCACATATCTTGCTTTTGGAGCAGACGAAGAGGACAGTGATGGTGACGGTGGGGAGACGGAGCATTTGGGAGTCGTGATGGTAGCATATCAAGACGGCAAAATAGATGTTTGCTTAGATGTGGAAAAGGTGGAAGCGAGGTGGGAAACTAAGCAGGTATGCTGTTTTCGTATTTAATGACATTCTAAACCTTTAATGCAAATTCAGGGTGGGGCTCGTGATCTTCCTATGCTCGCCGTGTATGAGACAATTGATCTGGGACTTGTATCGACACTCCGGCAAATAACAGTCAAACCCAACGAGCTCCCTCTTCTCAATCTACTTGAGGGGAACCACCCTACCTTCCTAACAGACCCCATCCATGAGGACACCATATTCGTCTACCATGCATTCGGTGTACATACCCTTCAACTAGGGCCCGTTATACAAAGTTTAGCCATTGCACTTCGCACAGAAGATGATTCCGCTGGAACCTCTCTTGATACAACCCTTCAACAGTCCGCAGGGACATCCGTTAGGCCTATCCTGACTACATTTTCTGTGGAAAGAAGGTATGTTACTTTTTTGACCCACAACCACGGTTCGTGTATTAATGGTGCTATTTTCCTAGGTGTTCTAACCCAGTGGTCGCAATCACTATTCCAAATGATGTTTATTTGACATACAGCATTTTTATCCTTACCTCAGCGATGAAGATAACATCTATCCCGTTGAACCTTCGGTCGGAATCACCTCGCCCGCAACCCAAGCCCCTTCCTTCCGATGATGTCAACCATTCCTCATTGCTTCAGAATATCTGGCTAACCCCGCTCGACGGACCTTCAACCTATGTATCACTCCTCGGAACTGAGCATTATAAGCCGCCTTCAATATTATCACATCCCTCTGGTCTCCCTTCAAATCCCCGACTTTCCCTTCCTTCAGCATCTAAAGCTACTGATTTCATGCTGACTCCCGACACCTTACGTTACATCGGAAAAACAGTGGCAGATTTTACTACACAAATATATGAAATTCAACTCGCTCATCGCGCTGCAGAAGCACGAGCTATGTTGCAAAAGAACGAGTTGACGCGATTATCAAGCAAATGCCGCGAGATTGAAACCCTGGTTGAAGCTCTCAAAGGGCCTAAACGAACGACAAACGAGGCAAGGTTCGGAAGAATACAAAACACACAAAAGAATTTACTTGGGAGGCTGGACCGCACATTGCAGGGACTCATGGAAAAGGCCTCCCCAGAACTTAGCGAACACGAGACAAAGTGGTTTGAAGAATTAAAAAGGATGAAAGACGATATCACAGGTTCGGGGCGTTACGACGATACTTCATTAGTTGCCCGGACCCGAATGGCGAGTTCTCACCTCATCTTATCTCGCAAAAGTCTAACCCAATAGTATATAGCTGGAAAGAGAATATGCTCGCCTGATGCCAAATCTAAAGATGCTGTTGGAGAAGGAGAAACAGAGGCAAAATCAGTTGGCTGAGAATACGCAGAGCCTTGGGTTCTCACAGGCATTTGAGTTCGGGGAACGGTCAAATCTCGAGTATGTTGTGTCCCCATTGCCCTTCTTCCCATATCTAAGTTTTTCATCGAAGACGAGTGAGAATATCTCGAGTAGAGAAGGAGATTTTGGATCTCGCTACACGGTTGGAAATATCATTAGGCCAACCACCAGCAAACCATTCCATTTTAAAAGCAAATTCGTAATCACAGCAGGCCATATTTTTCCCAAAATAGGAAAAAATATTCCTCGATATAAACAAACATCAACTGATTGGATTCAAGGTTTGACTATACAGATGATGAAAAAAAGATCATAATTATCGTGAAAAGGTCGTTTTTAATAAACATAGCGGACTGAGTAGTCGTTGAGGATATATTTCACAGAAGATCGGACGGACTCACAGTCAGGATTTTCCTTGTCCGTTAGATCATCGAAAGCTCGCCTATGTCCCAAGTTCTCACCCTGTTCAGAGTTCAGGGGAAATTAACACATATAAACTTTATCCACTTACCGAATCTTCTCCATTGACCTTAGTGGCTGGTAAAGACTGTGCCCGGCGTTTCAAGACATTTTGACGCATAAGTCGAACGCGCAAAAATACTATGGTCACTAGTTGAACCCCATATACGACTATATGGGCGACGAATGCTTTAATGTATCGTGGCTTATCATTGTCGCGGAAAACTAATGAATCAATACAAAAATCAGAAGTCATGCCACCGTTCCGATCTTATAGTATGAGAGTAATCCAAACATACCTTGAGGACCAATGGCATTCCCTACTGCCCAAGAACTGTAAAGTGTCGGACCCTGCCATTCTTTAGATATTCAATGACTTACATGAATACTAAGCTTGAAGCGACTACTTGTTTGGAGCGCTGAGCATATATCAATCAAAACAGATATAAATATTTGAGTTGAAATTTGTTACCCCTCCAATATTGCCAGTCATTACCGCCAGGTTGAGAACTGCAACAGCACCAAAGCCTTGCATACAACTGAAGGTATAATCAAAATATCATACTTGGATAAAACCACCTACTACTCACTAAAATGCCAGGAGAAGGCCAACTTTTGTGTGAGGCGAAGTTTGTACACCTGCCATGCAACAAAAACAAAGGTTAAGAACAAGGCCACGGGCGAGGACATAAACACACAAAGAAACACCACAGTTCCCGCAATATTGGGCAAGGTATACAGCTGAAGGATTAGATAATAATGGTGTGAGCATATAACTTGACTCACAAAAGCAAAAAGTAGCTTTTGGTTGTACCGCTTTGATATGTATGCGGCAGTGAAAAGGAATAACATGATGATAACACCTATAAGAAATTGTCAGAGAGGAGCTTAGTAATTTCAACATACAGAACCTTGAGCAATCGCCAATAGATATGTTTGCAGTTGTGTAAATCCCTGTGATAATCATTTAAAGCCCGGAAATGACGGAACGACGAAAAGCTCTTACAAAAGCATTTAAAATAATGTTCGAAAAGGCTCCAAGGCCACCCGTGGGTAGAGCATTTGTGAAGGAGATCAATGTGATGGCCCACACAGTGGGGTCGGTAAGACCCTCAACTATGGGAGTTGATAAGATTTAGATCAGCAAGAATCCGAAGCTCCAGATCACTAACCGACTTGATACATCTAGCCCAGCATTTAGTATACCCGTCGTGTCGCTGAAAAGACAAACACACCTTGAATTCCCTATTTTGAATCCCAGTATCATTTTTTCGCACTCGCTCAGCAACTAAGATCCTATCTTCCAAGGACCAACACGTAGCACGCATCGGGCTGTCAGGCAGCCACCAGAGCACAAATATCCCCCAAGCAAAGGTACAACATCCAAGCAACTGAGTGGGCGTTAACGATACTACCTTGAAGAATTTAAAAAACCTTACTGTGAATAGAATTTGCCAATTTTTCAGTGCCAGATGATCTAATTGGGCGATTCCATATGCGATTAACCCACCAACACACTGCTGGAAACCGTTCATCGAGTAGAATGCCCCGATAACAAGCGCTTGTTCTTCTCGGGTGTACCACATCGTTGACCTATCATGCTCAAGTAAAGAACGGGTTGAAAAGACCTTTTTGAAGTACTCACAAGTAAACAAAAGCTGGTTGGCAGACACATTCAAACAAGCCCAGCAAGGTCCTGACAACTACCAAGCCGGTGAAGTTTGTACAAGCTGCTGTACAAGCCAAAACGGCTCCCCAAGCCATTATACTGCATACAGAGAGTAGTTAGGAAATAATATAGAAAGTATTTAACTGGCGACAAACTTAAAAGCAAGATATTTTGCAATTGGGAGGCGTTGCAAAAACCGATTAGTGGGGAACTCCCAAATCAAACTGTAAAATATGAGTCACCAAGGGGTTGGAAGGATGTTTTAAAGAATGATTACATCGCAATGTACACTGGGGAGTTTGTGTCGCTGTGATTAGTATTTGCAGAACAAATATTGTAATATGGCGCGTACCGCAAGTTGTCAACCAAGCATATTCCTGGCCTTTAAGGTGAGTATCTTCTCGAATGCCCATGATAGAGGCAAAATTGATTGTCCTGGAATAATGACATAAAGAGGAAGCGAGTTAGTACTAAGTGGTTACTCACCCTTTATCCAACGTCTGTGCGACTTAACGGAGCCATGAACAGTGTGTCCACGAGAGGGGGCCGCAGACTTACAGTAAGTGACGACCATGACAACCTAAGCAAAGTTAATTTGACCCTCGTTTCGGAGTTGGGGGTAAGATCAACGTACTAGTACGCGCCTATGAACCATCCACCGCAAGCGAATGTTAGTCGCATCGTCAATGACGATTTTATCGGGGGAGCTTTGAGCAAAAAAATCCGCAACTTCAGCATCAATCCCGGCTGGAGGAGCTTGAACAAGGTCAGACACGAAACGTCCAAAGACTAGAAAGTACCGTTTCCGGTGGATCCGCTCTGAACTGAGTACAGCTCCTTCTCTCTATGCTCAATATACGCCTCCGTGATGGTGTCCTGTTTCTGTTGAGTGTTGGGAGACATCCTTCTCAACCTGACATACCGATCGGATCAGAGACCTATGGCTTTTATGAGAAGCAATGTGGGTGATTCTGCGGTTCTTCGTGGTCTTGTGACGACTAAAATACTGGCCCGTGGCGGTTTAACGGGTATTTTGCGTTAACCGATTGGGGACTTTCTCCTTGTGTCTTGAAGTGACGGAATGGTGTTCGTGTGGCCGGGCCGCGGGCCGACGAAATATACCAGAAAAAAGAGAATGGGGTTGAGTGGAGTGGGTATATTTAATCAGAAGAAGAAGGTCTTGATGGCACGTAACGCTCCAGATGTCTTCACGCAATGTCAATCCTCTCAAAGTTCAAGTTTTGTCGCATATTGCAAACTTGATCAATTGCTTGGTCAATATAAAAGACGAAACTGGAGAATTCTTGATGACGCTTGAAGACGGACGAATAATTGATACCAAAGGGTGGAATGACTGGGAGGTGGGAAAATTTTCGAGCCCCATGGAAGTATATTGATTTCGTTATATCAGTGGACCCATGGCATAGGTACTTTGTTACATAGGGATCTTGGTTTTGACTCACACTATATGCAGGCCTTTATGGGCTGTTGAGGTTCCATGAAATTACTGGTGATGTCGAAGCCCTCAGAATATCTTTGGCATGGTTTCGCGACCGGTTTTCAGTAGGGACCACCAAGGTTAGCAACAACGTTCAATTAAAGAGGAACCTTTTCAATATATTTCTAGAATGTGAACACCATGTCCCCACTCCTCACCGCAGCGTATCTCCACGAAGCGAAACATGAGAATTATGCGTCACACCTGGACTCCTGGGCTGAGTGGGCCATGTACGATATGCCAAGGACTGAAGAAGGGGGCCTACAGCACACCACCTATCTTGTCGACAATTACCAGCAATTGTGGGATGACACTCTGATGATGACGGTGTTACCACTCACAAAAATTGGGCTTGTGCTCGGGCGCAGTGAATATGTCGAAGAAGCCAAAAGACAGTTCCTACTCCAGTGAGCATTTCAGCATTATTGGCAGCGAGTGTTTCGCTCACCCTGCTTATTTCAGTATCAAGTATTTACAAGACCATCAGACCGGGCTTTGGTTCCACGGTAAGGCGAAATCTTGATTCTATCAAACACTCGTCTAATTCAATGAAGGATGGACTTTCGATGGTCGGCATCATTTTGGTAAAGCAAGATGGGGCCGAGGAAATTGCTGGGTAACGGCAGCTATTCCGGACTTCATCGAAATGTTGAAACTACCTCCCTCGGATGGGGTTCGCATGTTCCTGGTTTCATCCCTCACAGCACAAATCGATGCTCTCATATCCTGCCAAGATCCAAGCACTGGGTTATGGCATACCATCCTTGACGATTCAACGTCATATCTTGAAGCCTCCGCCTCTGCAGGATTCGCGTATGGTATAATGAAGTCTCTGCGCCTGAGATTGATTCCAAAAGAGGAACGTTATATGAATGCGGCGAAGAAAGCTATCCACGGGGTGATTGACAACATATCGGATGCTGGCGAGCTGCGTCAGGTGTCGTTCGGAACCCCTGTATTTGACGACATTGAGAGTTATAAGAAGATACCTCTTACAAGCATGCCCTATGGCCAAAGTCTAGCACTTCTGGCGTTAACTGAATACCTTAGAACATTCCTGTGATTACGGTCGACTCAGATGTATACCATATGGCGATATAGATGATGATGAAGATACTAAATTAAGATGATTCCTCTTTCAACACAACATGAAATTGTCTCCCTTGATGAACAGGAATGAAGAACTCCTTGAAACGACGGAGGTCTTCAATGCTTGGGAGAACCGGTGTAGGTGACGTGCCTCAGTAAAATTTATTGTACGAGCACACACCTTGTATCATGTATATTCATCTCCAATTTGCGAAAGATGTTGCCGAATATAAGGTAAAGTTCACACCAGGCAAGGCTCAACGAAAAGGTAAGCGAGAGCACTAAACAGCATTAACACATTGCAAACGTACTTGATACCCAAACACATCCTGGGGCCTCTAGAAAAAGGAACAAGATGGATATCTAATTCTCTAGAGTATGGTTGCAGCCACCGTTCGGGAGAGAATGTTTGAGGTTCGGGAAAAATCTCAATATCATTGTGTATGCAGGTCGCACTGACACCTACAACGGCCTGAAATATAGGAAAATAATTTGAGGAAATATAAATGGAAAATATGAGGAAATAGACATTAGCTGGTACAGCGTAGCCTGCGATTACTGTGTCGATGGGGCCCACAACACGGGGCAATGGGGTTACAATTCCATGAGATAAGCGAAGGGATTCCTTGATAACAGCCGTCTATTATAATATGAGTAAGTATTAGAAGTGCTAGCGTAGAATGGGACTAGCCAAGTAAGGTAGTTTCTCCAGAACACAGTATCCGATGGGTATATTCTTGTCCGGCCAAGCGTCTCGTAGTTCGTGGAAAAGTTTCATGCGGACGGTCCGATCATTCAATGCGTAGAACGTTCCGATCGTGCAGGTATTTCCTACTGTATCACTTCCAGCTTGTAATAAAGAGAGGGCTTCTTCGATAAGGTTGCGGCGAGTTGGAAGTGATGGTTGGTCATCTCCTGAGGGTACTTTGAGCAAGCGATGATAGATAGTGAGATTGTCAGCGCTTTCCAGAAGGTTTTCCCCACTCAAGACTTTGTCAATTTGTACGCCAATTAGCTTCCGCAAGTTTGAAAAAGCCAATAGTTGAGGACTCAGTCGTTTCGCGAACCACTCTGGTATCATGGAGAAGCAGGGGACGAGGAAGGGCAGCATTTTTATTACCCAAATGAGTGGAATTGTTGTTTGAATGGTGACTAAAAGAGGATCGTAGAAATCTGCAGCGTCAAGAGAATTGGTGCAATGTGCGAAGGAGTAGGACGTGATGATATCCATGGTAGCGCAACGGAAGGCCAAAAACATGTTGACAGGTTTCCCTTGTTGACGTTGTGTAAGACAGTTGATTAATTTATCGACCTGACAAAGTGAGGGTTTTCATATGACATTTTATATAAAGTGCACCAACGTGTAGGCACCTTTTCTTGGACGACACCTTCAAGGTTCAAGATAGCCCGTCTGGAAAAGAAGGGGTTCAAAACCCCCCTGCGCCTCTTGGAATCTTGAGGATCTATAGCCCCGAATGCAGACCCATCTGCCCCAAAACACTTGTAAAATGGTCCATGTTTCGTGAATGTCGAGCCAGCGCGGTAAATGTCTGCGTACGCAAGATAACTATTGAAATGCAACTAGACAAAGGTAAGCGACGGCATGAAATGCGGCAGTAAATGATCTACTTCATTCGGGGCGATCCTTACTACGGGCCCTGAAACAGTAAGACGTTAGTCCAGAGTCGTATGATCGACTGGACATTGGCCGCTTACCATACTGGGCATGAAGCCCCACAAGGTGTTGTAGAAGTTCACCCCCTTTGACAACTTCATAGTACGTCTTGTACAGGGATGAGGAGGCAGCAAGTCGGGGCCCAGGAAATTTTTTGAGCTTGTGGAAATACAATCGGCGTAGAGTGGTCAAAGCAAGAAAGGCCGCAAAAACAACAAATAGTGGACTGAGAGTTTCAAATATTAGGTGAGCCATCTGTGAGGGAGACGAGGACGGACTGTCGCATTTGTAGGGTAAGAAAGCGTCCATCTCGAACGTCTTCTCAGCACATCCGTGGACATATGTAGTTAAGAACGGTAATGAACTCCATGACGGTCCGTGGATTCGCTAGCAAGCTTGACACCGGCGACAGATGGAGCTGGCGTATACGAAGGAGCATTATGAGCATCTCTGTCACTGAATGAAAACGAAGATCAAGCCCGGGTTTACCGTACACTTACTTCCTCTACACAAGACGTTCAAATTTTTGAACCACCTGTCACACGTATCCAACGGGCGGCTGAGAGAAGAAATTATGTAACTCTTGAAGGTTCTGTGGGTGGTACTCAGAGAAAATGACCATCCATGTGGTGGCAGTGACCTATTCAACAACTTTGTTAGGTCTTAAAAGACATGTAATTCATCAATATCCTACCTGATGAAATGGCGAAATTACATTCCTGCCGGAACTTCTAACAAACATGTAAAGGGAAAGTAGATCGGACAATAACTAGACGGTTTTCGACCACGCGGCGGTTGAACCTGCTTCCGTGCTACAACTATTGCTTAGCTCGGAGGAGGCGGAATTGTCCAATTTGACGGGTTTTCTGAAGGTATTGGGCAACGGAAACGCTCTACGGTTGTTCCTGAATATATACATAGACGAACTCAGAGAAGGCCCGTCCGAAACAAATCGAGATCGTCGTTCTTCTGTTATCCCGAAGGCCTATACCAATATGTAAAAGCTTATCAGCCCGCAATCAGCCACTAACTTGATAGAAGGCTGGGCACTTGCAATGCGACTCGCGAGGAAAAACAGATGTGGTGGAGGAGCAGTGATAAAAATGCAACATTCGGACAAGAGAAAATTCAGTGGAAGCGAGGTCAAACACGGTTTCCAGGGGCCCCATTGGAATGATGCCACAAAAATGGAAGCACAAGGGACTCGAATTCACGAACCCGAAGCTGAATGGTCTTCGAAAGAATTTATCAGTGCGGGCATACTCGTCTGTGGCTCGTTTACCAGTTAAAGACACAGCAGCATATATTAATCAGAAATCTAGGATATATTGGAGATTATTCCATTAGGGCTTGGATGGAGGTTGAGCCTGCAGGCTTGGGGTAGTACGGGTATTCATATTTGGAAATACAGTAAATAGTATTAATTGTTTCATCAAGTAATTCTAAAATCCCCTTATCCTATGGTCCCTGGAGTAAGGGCACACAGAACGCGAGGATGATCTTACTGGATAGGTTCAAACACACCTGTCGACTACTCCAGTAGTTCGATGTACAATATCATTTAGTTTAGCGAATGCGGCCAACAAAAGAAGGTGAATCGATAGACTGAGGTGATGTGGTTTTATCCTGTTGATAGATAGGAAAGCATACAGTAGTTCGTGTAGTTTGCCGGGATCAGTACAATGGTAAAACCTACAAGACTTTTCCTCATGTAAAAAAAAAAAAACAGAAAACCATTTGACACACCGCGTTAGCTGTTAGGATATACAACACACCCGCCCCCGTACAGCAATATTACATTTAAGTTCATGAAGCTTGGTATGTGATATTCGCTAGTTAACATCACTTCTCTGTAGCGCATAAGAATTGAGGGATGCGGTGTTTGCAATTGACCTACTAATTCCCATCTTTAACCACTTGGGTATTTTCTTCTGCCCACTAGATTCTGCGGCGGAAGACGTGCCAGACGTTGAGGCTACTTTCTGCTCCGAGGGAGACGTGATATCATGATTGAGCGGTGTCGGGAGATCGATTGCATTTAACAAGATAGATGTCCTGAGTGGGGCAGAGACGTCGGAGCCTGTGGTGTGTTAGAGCTTAACATTACCCAAGAGAAGGCAATGTACCGTTCAACGCGTCACTTTCAAACCTCAATAAGAGTATAGATGACGGTGCCAAGTGTAGTTCGGAAAGGCTCAGATTTCGGACGGCAGGATCAGATACCCTAAGATCGCGTTTTGGTGGTGATTGGTCTTGCATCATAACATTCTGAGCTTCAAAGGTATTCGAAACCAAGGTTACTTACAAAGAATGAATTTAATTGGTTTCACGTCCTCTCTTAAGCAATCCCGTACGAAGGCATACACGGATTTAATTTTATCTGTTGAAGGGAACACACGTTCCAGTTGCGTGCGGTCCGTGAATTTAATACGGATTGTTGTCTGAGGAAATGATGGTTAAGCAAAACTGTGGGCCATGAACTCGGTTCTCACGTTTGGCCATCGATCCCGTTTAGCTTTCTCATTAGCATCTCGTGTCGCTCGCAACTGCAATGGTGCATTTACCAACGCCTGTGTTCGCGCGGACAGTGTATGTTGAGCAGCCTTGAGGTCAGCCGCAGTAGGTGTAAAGTAATCATCAGATAAAACTGCTGGTTGAGAACATCACTTCTTTGTCACGATCACACATCTCAGAGATAAACACACTCACGCGGAGGAGGTAGGGATAGGATGTTTGAAGGTTTATAAACTGTAAACGTGGGTTCTTTGTTGTTAATGGTATTAGCTATCTCATGTTCGGGTTCTGTCGATGGGTTGATATCCTCCTTCGAAAGAATTTCACCGGGAGAAACCCGAGTGTCAGACATAGTTTTTGTAGGTACTGGGAGTATTTCAATGTTGATCAAAGTTATAAGTTCAAAGCGAGAATAAAGCTACAATTACGACCTTAGGTAATACAACATAGGTGACAAATGTTCGCCTCACGTCCACCAAATGGGATTTAAGGGTGTAAAATCTGCGTAATACCTGGTCAGCGAACGTCAAAGTGTCGTACATAGATTATTCAGATAGATGTTGGTTGTCTCATACCATCGCCCCAGGACGCACTGGCGTGTGGTCCCTTTGGTGTGAGGCTGATGGCAATCGAACGCAAATTACAAAAATAGCATCACAGGAAACATGAAAGTGAAAATTTCAACTCACTTGAGGGACTCAGATCTGGGTAATACGGGGGAAATTTAAAAAAGTAGAATGAGCGTTTATATATTTCCTGAATATTTGCCCTTGTTTGCCATCGTGGTACAAGGTGGCTCGTGAAGTTCTGGTTTTGAACCATAACTCCAACTGCGTCTATCCTTTTTAATTGAACAAGGGTCTCTTGCTTGAGTTACTTTATCTGAGAAATCCTTCAGCCTCCCAGCCAGTCCTATACATGTCCCATCAACACAATGATAGTTGCGGGCACGAAAACCATGGACATGATCACGACCATGATCACGACACTTCTGATCTTGGACCACAAGACAACCTCTTTATTCATATCGATCGTTCTAACGTTGTTGCCCTTAATGCCAATGGTCATGGCTCGGATGTTATTAAGCCTTGGCATGAAAGACTGGATGAGACCATTGTAAGTTATTGTTAGTTTCCTCTGATCCACCCTTCAGCCAACCAGGCACCGTCCAGTCAATCGAGTCTGACGCAGATGATCAAATGTATGTGTCTGGTGTGCCCGCCCTAAATTTTACTAAACGTCCTCGTTAGCATAATTCGCATACCTTTCACTGGTTCTGTAAGAATACGTTCTTTGCTTTTGAAAACAGGGCCCACAGACCAAACTCCATCCAAAGTTGCCTTAGTAAGATTAGTATTAATAGAAATTTCTTTCATCTAAAGGCACGTAATAGTTCGCAAATGAAGCTAGCCTCGACTTCGAAGATGTGGCTGATAAGAACCCAACTCAAGAATTTAATGTAGCGCAAGGCAGAGAAGTCGGGGAGTACGCAGTGAAGTATGTTTGACTTTGCTGAGACATGGTTTCTTAGGTTTCTAGAGAGCCCTACTAACTTTAGGATCGATAGGACAGCCAAGTTTTCTAACATATCTTCAGTCACCCTATTTTTCCCTGCATCACAGGGAGCGGATTCTACTCAAGTATATTATGTGGGCTTCCTTGGACATTGGTCTGAGGTATGCATTGTGAAATTCATGAGCACAAATTTTAATACGATGCCTGTCTTCAGCGCAAAAATAACCCTATCCTCACAGTATATGAGGCTCAAGCAAACCCTGCCGACCATAAAAAGATCCAAGGAATGGATGGGGCCACTAACTCGCCACAACTTTAAATCGCCAAATCGATAATCGTGGTAGTTGCTCTTTAGTTGTAATTGTGTATAATTTATTGCATTTCATGGAGATTAATGTAAGGTACGAAAGAAAAGTATAACAAGATATAGTTTTGTAGCATTTCGGCATGTCGTCAGTGCAACGCATTCTGATCCAAACTTCCAACGTGGACACCAGCGCCATTCCTCAACCTTCCTCCAGTACTGCTGTCTCGCGTACCTGCTGGGCTACCTCTCGTGTCTTCACCGAGCCAACTCATCGTCCTTCTTCTCCCTGTGGATTCAGGTCCCCAATTTCCCCTTTCAGTGTCCCCTTCGCGAAGTCGTCGTGTGATGGGCACCTCCCTCGGTGGTGTATGTACCAAAAGAAGATGCTAATGGGCCGGTGAATCTTTGCATTTCATTGGTTGGATATTCACGTACTTGGGCTGGGGATAATCCAATCAAGCTAACGGCACTCTGCTGTCTAAGGATAGGAGAATGGACGCTGCTGGGTATAATTAACGTTGCACGTCTTCTCCTACCAAGCGAACCAAGGCCAGGCCTGGCTTCTTCGTTTGTCAGTGGAAGACGACCATTTATGATAGCCGTTTCTTCTGGGGTCTCATGTTCAGTCTCTTCCTGGTTTGGTGTATTTGGAGCCCACGCGATTATAAAGACCCCGAGAAAAGTAGCTGCGCATCCGTAAAGAAACGTGACGATTTGATGAAACTTGGCTGTCTTGAAATCGCCGTATAAAATGGCAGAGCCAATGATGGCGGAAAGTGTGAACAGAACGAACTGAACGGGAATCACGACCTTAATTCCAAATGGAGTTAGGAGAATCCACCAAGAAGGGTGTAGAACTGCAGACTTTACTATCGAAACGCATTAACGCTCTGTTGAGATATTTGATTTGGCCGACACCAGTGAAGACAAGAACCTATTTGTTGATTAGTGGTTGTAGGGCCGACGTAAAACTACGTTTGACACACTGCAGCGATAGGATAAGTAATCCATTCCGTAAACATGTCCATCCATTCCATTGTCAAAAGTGTTGAGACAGCTTTGGTAGACAGGACCGTGAACCCGCCTGGAGCCTTTAGTTTGAGCAAAGATTTATACCGAACATGATTAACACGAACCAAATAAAGCACAAAGCCCGACATCCACAAAAACCCACTGTCGACCAATATTCCCATGCGAAAGAGTAGCGAGAACGACAGCGCCGATGATATATATACACGAATATATTATAAATGGTGTTTGGGAAATTGCACGAACCAGGGCAGCTGGGTTGAGCCGAATGTCTGAAGCATTTGAGGCGAGTACAACAGTGACGGCACCGATGATGGCAATAAGAATTCCAAGAAGATCTCTCTGAAGACACTTAGCAATTTGAAGTTGCGGGATATAAGGCCCACACCTTGCGGAAGCATTCACCCAGCATGAGGGGAGCGAATAGGCAATTGGCCATGAGAGCAAACTGTAGGAAGAAATGTGAACGACGTTTTCTAAGAATTGACCAGATTGTGAAAGTATTGCTTACGGTTCCAAGTGGGGCAACGACAGAGGCGGGGGCCCATGCATATGAAATGAAATTACCAGTTTCACCAACGTTCATGAGCAAAAAGCCTAACCACCTGATTGATAGGATAAGTTCTGATCTGGTGGGGAATATAAATGATTGTAACATGCCATAATTTTGATTTGAGATAATCCGACTCATTTCCCTGCTCTAGTACATCGGGAGAATGAGTATTAGGTTTGTGTCCGTTCGATCGTCTATCTTCTTGAGAAATGACGTCAACTTGTACCACGTGTTCGTCGTCTGTCAATTTCTTGGACCTAGAAGCTAATGTATGTCCCCCCGTCGACACTGAACGCAACTGTGGCATAGGACTGGGGGTATGAATGGTTCTAGTTCCGTAGTCTCGTGGTGTAAGAGTGTCGGGAAACGGGATCAACGATTGGGTTTCTACATGTAAGCTGGATTGACCACTAGTACTGTTTTCCCGAGTGTTGATTTCTAGGTGGTCTTCGTCGGCTTCATTGAGACTAGGATCTTCAAAGCGTCTGTGCTGAAGGATGTCCTCGTTCATATCCTTCCCGTTTCGTGATATTTCATTCTGTCGTTTCCGAGTCTCGACCCGTTTGTGCGCAAGCTTCTGGAGATTGAGGGCAAGTGAAATCAATATGTTTCCAGTAATAGCTATCATTATGCCGATGAATGTAGCAGTCGTGAGTCTCGGAAGGTCGTCGAGGGTCGTGAGGTCTGTGAGGAGTTGCCACTCTCCAGTTGGGAGCACGTTTTGTAAAACGCCAAAAGGCGACATCTTTGGGCTGACCGCGACTTCTTTGAAAATCATTCCACTAGCGCAGTTGCAGCACAGAATAACGACCGTGCTAATAGTGGAATGAGGGCGAGGATAAGGGAAATGCCAAAGATGGGCGAATTTCGGTGAGGAGTCAAGACAGATTAACTTGACCCTGAAAAGGAAATACACGTGATTAGGGAAACCCTGGCGCGTCTTGCGTGTCAATTGACGATTCATATCAAATTCGTTGTGTTTTAGACTTTTTTTCAACAATTTCTTGCCCCTACTTACACCATGCGTGCTCGTCATGAACCCCATTCGTTACCTGCGTTTCCTGTCTACTCGTCCTCGTTCTTGTCCCCGAATGAACTCGTCTTAGGTGGTGGAGGTGGGGCATCGAGGAGCGGAATTAAGAACAAACTGGCAAGCTCTTCGTTCTTAGGACTCACTGTATCTCTGACCTGACCAACAGAGATTATACAATGTTGGAACCACTCTTTCCCTTGAACTAATAGATGAGCTGGAACTTGAGAAGGGCGAAGATGCTCCAATGAGTATGGCTGCTCATACAAAGGTATGGACTCGTATTCGTACTTTGTAAACCAATTCTCATTAACGAGCAAGACCAACACTCTCGTTTGCGGTATAAACAGCACCGAAGAGAGACTTCTAAAAGGAGAGAACGAGAATTGCCGTATTTTTAGTGTCAAGGAACACAAGTACCCTCTTTCTCCATCTATAATAGCTTAATATTCAAGATATCTTTATAGATTGGGATTTGTCAGTGCCCAAGGAACCCTACCCTCCGGGGACCTCGATGACTACCAGGTAGTCTGACATTTCTTATCCTTAGGAACGAGCTAATTGGGATCTTAGAAAGTAACTGTACTCTCCTCAGACGGGACTCTCTTAGCGGTCGCGGGCGGTCACGATGTTCGTCAGTTTACCCTATATAGTGTGTTGTGCTAATTTTGTGTTTAGCTTTCTCTTCTATCATACCCTTCCCTGACACCAATTGCAAGCCCTATTCATACGGGTAACGAAATTTATGATACAACATTTTCTCGTACCACGGTAAAAGCATATTTAAAATATTCTTATTAAGGTTGAGATTTTTTGTAGCTAGTAATCGCGACCACACTCAATCTCTTGGTGTACGCTCTACCTCTTCCTCCGACAGCTTCCCAAACCCCTTCTCCTACCAAGGGCAAGGGGAAAGGTAAAGGCAAGAAAACCACATCAGTGATTCAACAAAGTCCCCTAGCATTAAAATTATTGCATACTGTGGAAATTCCTGCTTCAATTGGAGGTGGAGCTGAAGGAACGTTCCGCGCGGCAAGGCAGGGAAGTCTTTTGATTTGTATACCAAAAGTTGACGGGGTTTTTTGATAGATATCATCCCTCTGACGGGAAATTTATGTACACTGTAATCAACACATCCTCACCGCGAACCCGAAAGACGAAAACCCCTTCGCGGCAGGCCTTTGTATGTCGGTGGAACACTGAGTCGTGGACAGTTGACAAAGTGAGGAAAGTTGGTGACCGGGGTTTAACATGTTTTGACGTCAGGTTTGTTCTGGTTGTTACCAATTTGGGACACTGATGAAACTACGAAAACAGTGAAGACGGTAGATTCCTTGGGTTTGGTTCGTCAGATCTGACTATTGGACTGCTAGACGCTAATACTTTAAGTGTAAGAAAAATATACATAATAAGGACTTTGCTTATCAGCTTCCCTTCAGCCACTGGTAACAATACTTAAAGCACACGAGTTCCCTCCCACGACAATAGCTTTCAACCCCACATCCTCTCTTCTTGTATCTGGGAGTGCTGATAACTCTGTTCGCGTCGTCAGTGTACCGCAATCAACAGGTGGCTCATGTACGTTCTTGTGTTGTTTATTTGGGACAAAGCTGATATTTCGTTAAAGCTTGGGGAGTTTTTGTGCTTATATTCTTGACATTACTCGTCATAATCCTGGCTGTTGCGGCTCAAAAATATATGGGTCCTTAGGTAGTGTTATTATCATGGTATATATTAACATGGATAGATAGGTCGTATACACTGGATATATGGTATCCGCAATCTTGCAGTAAGGGAATATGTAGGTGCGAAAGTGGGATGTTAATCATAGTCATCCTCTTCTACAAGTTTTCGCTTCACGCCATTAGTGCCTTCCGAAGTTGTTGGGACTTCCTCCATAGCATCACTTTCCTCTTCTTCATCATCTCCGCCAGCAAACAAGCCGTCCTCCTCTTCTGCTGCATCACTTCCATCGTCGCCACCCGGTTCTGGAGCTGAGCCCCCGATCATGTCGATATCTGATGGCGTCGCTATTGCACTAATCGGGAACGGCGCTTCCTCCCTCATTACAACATCTACGGGTGGCGCTAAGGACGGGACTGTGGTGGTGGTAGTGGAAGGTGGAGGTATAGAAGCAGGTTCCATGTCCTCATCTTCCGCCTCTTCCTCGGAATCTGATTCTTCGATCTCTTCGATTTCTTCATCATACAGTTTAACACCAGGAGGTGGTTTATTCGGAACGAGATCAAAGTCTATTGATGTGAGACAATCGGTGGGCTGAGGTAGACGAACTCCAAATACTTCCGGAACTGCAGGGAGAGGCGCCGCATTCACCTGTGTAGCCAAGGAAAGAATATACTACCGAATTTCATAGTTATTAGCTGTTTTCATGAGAAAAGTTACAATGTCGAACCTCCTTTGGAACTCGACCACCAAATTCCCAACCAACACGAGCTTGCACGGCCAAGACGACGTCTTCCGTCTCTATTTTTCCTGATCTTCCCCCGTGCTCAGCGTACACGCTCGCATCTGTGAGCACCTGGGTTGTATATCGGTGAGAAAACTCAAGCAACTGATGAAGGACGCCGGGCTGTGCATCCTGGACAGCAGGAGTCGAGGACAGAAGTAATGCGATTGCGCGCGCTGTTGGAGGAAGATTCTCAGCGGGGCGTGACATCGCAGTCAAAGCTGCGAGAACCGCGTCTAAACTTCTTAATTCGAGATAACCATAGTGAAACTTTGAATGGTTGTTGTTCTCTGTTTGCCATCAGTTCAATGAGGGCGTCCCACCTATGTTCCACTATTAATTAGATCATGAAATGGGCGCTAGCCTTCAAAAGACATTAATAATGGTTAAGGTTTTATTACCATCGCTACACACTGTCCAGTCATCCTCCGAACAATACTGAGGACCAGAACAGACGAGAACAGCAACAGGGACTGGCCAAGCCTGGCCCAATCTTTACCGGGATCACGTGCCAGGTCGCATATTTTAAAGTCCGAAGTTTGTGACGAACTGACAAAGCACTTTCTGGCGTCATATTAGGTTTCCATTTTCCTCACACCAACAACCACATCGAAAATGTTGCGCTCAGCGTTCACAAAGACTGTTCTTAGCGCTACCCGGCCCTCTGTTTCAACAGCAACCTTACGACCTGTCGTCGCTCGTGGCTATCACGAGAATGTTATTGCACACTATGAAAACCCTAAAAATGTAAAAGTCTTTCTCCTCTCCACATGACTCCTTATCTGATAAAGGCCACCTTTACTCAACATAGGTGGGCTCTCTCCCAAAGGGTGATATGGATGTAGGCACTGGCCTCGTCGGAGCACCTGCGTAAGTTTCTACGGAATCGCGTTCAATTGCGGAGCTAACCGGGCGAAACACGGCAGTTGTGGGGATGTCATGAAACTCCAAATTCGTGTAAACGAAGACGGGATTATCTCTGATGTTAAATTTAAGACGTTTGGGTGTGGCTCTGCTATCGCATCGAGCTCATATATGACCGAACGTGTAATGGGAATGTCGCTGGAGGAGGCCGGAAAAATTAAAAACACGGAGATCGCGAAGGAGCTATGTCTACCGCCCGTGAAACTTCATTGTTCCAGTGCGTCCTTGGATGTATTAGGCTTCTGTTTTGTTCGCTGACAGATACACATCGCTAGTGTTGGCCGAGGATGCCATCCGATCGGCAATTCGGGATTACCAGAAGAAGCGCAAGAATATGGCAAACCCCAAACAGAAAGGATTCATTGATGTGGCTCAAAGTGCAGCATCTGGAGAAACTGTTGCCACTGCACATCCTGGTCAAACTTGATCTTATATATTGCTACCATATTTAACATCTTACCTTACCCATTGCATTGCTTCCGCATATAGTCCTCATTCTTGTAGCAGTTGTATTATTATTCATGCATACCTTTTGAATCGGAAGACAATGGAGAATAAAGTTAAATGTGAAGCTACGAAGAAAAGAAAACGGCTATGATCCTTTCTGTCCCACAAATGAAAAACTCCCAGCAGCGAACCAGCGTTCGTTAGCCTCTTTTACCCGTTGAGCAGCCGCGGCGCGATTGGTTAATTCAAATCCTAAACTTCATCAATTTCCACATACAGGGGGACATAAGTGAGGCCTTACCTTGAGCTGGCGTGACGCTCAATGATGTTGCCGTACCTGACGTTTGCGTACCACTTAGCTGAGCGGATCGTGTGATGGCCGCAGTACGCAGTTTGTTGGCCTTGGATAATTTGGCTATGACATTGATGAATGAATTTCATAGAAACCGTATAATGGTGAATGAACGAACCCCTACTCTTGGCCTCTCCAAGACCAGCCCTGACCTTGCCTGTCCCAACCCCTATCATACCCATTCCTTTTGTCTGGTCAAACGCCCCCACTTCTTCTTCCGCCTGGCCAAACGACATGCGATTCTGCAGCTTCCGTAATTCTGTTTGTGCATATGCTTCTTTGGCTTTTCGCGCACTAGAAGTGCCTGGTCAAGGCTGCAACAAAATACAAGAGATGCGAAGAAAAACGAACCGTTTGCCACCACGGCGCTTCTTTGGTCCATCATTAGGTATAGGTAGCGCCTTGATAACTTTAGAGGGCGGTGGAGCAGCCAATCTGTCGATATGCTTCTCAATTTTATCTCGGAGACTTTCCCCATATGTTCCTTTTACAACGCAACATCAGGTGTGATTCACTGGTGTCAAATGCAATACACAAACCGTCTCGCCGTTGCCGTTCCAGATCCATACGTGCTGCCAATACAGCTTTCGCACCCACCGTCCGCTGAACTTTCAGTTGGTACTCTGATGGAGTTTGAGATACTAAATCGGATTGGAATATGAAACCGGTATGTCGGCGCTGAGTTGCTGAGGAGAAGCCAGCAGCGATCTTTCTCTGAGCTCCGAGGAGCTGCAAGAAAACATGAGTGTTCCGCAGTGAGAATTGAAAATTGGTTTTCTGGACATACGTGAACGTTACAGGAAGGCATCTTTGCGAGTCCAGCGAGTCCACCAGCCACCCCAAGAAGTTTTGCAGCTGTTGTCGTACCCACTATAGCGGAGAGGTTGGGAGCCAATACGTTCATCCTTGAGCTAACGTACATGAATATCTTACAAAACAAGTCAGTTGGATGATATGAGGCTGAATTTGAGCAACCGCTCTACCTTCTTTCGAGCTTCCTCTAATCGATCCGCGAGGTCACAAGCGCGTTCGACTGCGGCCCAGTCAGCATCAGTGAGTTGTTTCCCGCTTGTCGTAGTAGCGGTGACGACAACACTCATTATCACCGCCGCTGGAAGGATACCAGCAAGGTCTACCTTGGTCAAATCCTAAACGGCGATTATTAGCAAGGTCACCAATATGAAGAAAAATGGGGGGGGGGGGGATTTTTATTCACCTCATTATTGCCCAGCGCGCGAACGGAGCGGATGAACATCGCAGGGTCGGTCACCAGCTGCTCAAGTTCGGGAAACTTGGGAGCGTAATGATCTCGGATGAACTGACGACGAAGAAAAGGGGGGAAAAGTCAATACCTGAAGAATGGCAATGCGAGACGCGAATTAAGATTGAATTGCCTTGTGCACAACGAGTATTTCATTGTCAACGTCCACCGAAAGATTGTTGGCTTGGACAATCAAATTGTATTCGGGGTTCATGTGTGCAGGGAGGGCCATAGCAGCCACTGTACTTGGGTTCGCCTGGTATTTCTCGATTTCCTGGACAAGATGTCAGTTCAATATGAACGACTGAGAGCAGATGGTATACGACCTTAAGAATATCCACCATTCGCTTACTGCCTTCCAACTTTGCTATCTTGGCCACATCGGCAATATTCCCCAATTCCATCTGCTGTACGTCCTCGGCATCCAGTTCCTCTGCGGGCTTAACACCACCCTCGAGGACCAACCCTCCCACCTCGAGCTTCGCCTGTTCCCCGTCTGGCTCTTCTTCGTCTGACATGTCGTCGTCGGAATCTGCTTTGCGTTTTAGGGCATTTTCGGAAGAAGTTGGAACATTTGGAAATTCAGACTGGGGCTGCTCTTGGTAGTCGTCGGCATCGTCAGAAAGACCGTCAAGGTCGGCGAGCAGTTCATCAGCAAGGCCGCTCATTCGTACAAAGGAAATGGGGTCGTGGGAAACAGAGGCTGGAGCGGAGTGACCGTGTAGTGACGCGTTGAGATGACGTCAGGAAAAGAAAGCTTATGTACTGGAGTTGTGCTCCTTCTACTGAGACTCGGACTACTTAAAGATGCCCACCGTTGTCGATACTCTCAAAAGTATTTTCTCCTTCATGTCTCCCAACTCTCATCTCCTAAAGTCTTTTCTAGACCTCATTAGACATGGCAAACACCACAATCAACACCAACATCAGCAACGGCTTGAAGACCAGCCCCAACTTCAACTTCACGCCCATAGCGATCCATTGATACACGACAACCACAACCACTCTTCACGTGCCACTCACCATCAACAAGCACAACCACACCAACCCCATGCGCCCCCTCCCAATCCTTCCCCCTCCCCAGGCCCGAGAGAGGCCGCACAGATGATCGTCGACGAAGAGCGCAACGCAAGTTCGAAGATGCCATCTTACAAGGGGCTTGAGAAATTTAAGCTACTTGAAAAGATGGGAGAGTCAGTTTCCTTCTATCATCAGATGACTCAGCCCCTCATTGTCCGTCCAGTGGCGCTTTTTCCAACGTCTATAAAGCACTCGACCTTACTTCTGGCAAGAAAGTCGCAGGTGTGTACCCTTTCTTCCCCCACCCTTCTTTTTAGTTCCTGACTGTGCCTCCTCCTAGTCAAAGTCGTACGTAAATACGAGCTCAATGCATCACAGGTTAGTTTTTGGTCTCTCTTGTCGCCGCTTATCGCCTCTTCGACAAGAACACTAATCAAACATCTGCCCCTCCTTTTGCGCGCGGTCGCTCTTCCCCTCAGGCCGGTGATAAGCACTTGAATCCAAAATTCAAGAAAAAACCGCGCGTAACAGAGGTGCCGTCTCTTCTTCCCTTGATAACCAGTCTTCCACAAGTCATATCCTGACGTCATCTCCTATCCAGCGATCCAACATCCTCAAGGGTCAGTCTCCTCCCTCTTCTCTGCCATTCCCCTTTTTCACTCATCTTCTTCTTTAGAGGTCCAGATCATGCGGGGTACCAACCATCCCTCCATCATCAAGTTGATATCTTTTTCCGAATCACAAGAACACTACTTCCTCATCCTAGAACGTATGTTTTTTTGCCTTCCTACATGCTTTACTAGTTTATTAATATATATCTAGTTATGGAGGGCGGCGAGCTCTTTCACCAGATCGTCAGACTCACTTATTTCTCCGAAAATCTCGCACGACATGTCATCCTTCAGGTTGCTCAAGGCATCCGCTATCTGCACGAGGAGCGCGGCGTTGTTCACCGCGACATTAAACCAGAGAACCTTCTTTTCGAACGAATACCTGTCGTACCGTCCAACCCCCCCGTTCAACACCGTCCATATGATGAGGAAAAGGAAGATGAGGGCGAATTCATACCCGGCGTCGGTGGCGGAGGGATTGGACGTGTCAAAATTGCTGACTTTGGCCTTAGTAAGGTCGTCTGGAACGAGGAAACAATGACTCCGTGTGGGACAGTCGGTTACACCGCACCTGAGATCGTAAAAGACGAGCGCTATAGCAAGAGTGTTGATATGTGGGCCCTCGGGTGTGTGCTTTACACATTGCTCTGTGGATTCCCCCCATTCTACGATGAGAGTATCAACGTCCTTACGGAAAAGGTCGCTCGGGGATATTACACATTCCTCAGTCCATGGTGGGACGACATCAGCCATACTGGTAAGTTTATTATCCTCTATACGCCAGGACACCTCCCTCACCCCTTATAGCTAAAGATCTAATCACCCACTTACTTTGTGTTGACCCCGCCCAGCGTTACACGATTGATGAATTCCTCGCACATCCTTGGTGCACTGCCGCTCCCGCCCCGCCGCCACCACCGACACCGTTCATATACGGCAATCCACATGATAACCTCCGTCCCCTCGATTCTCCGCTCCTTTCGGCTGCACGTGGTGGTCGTGCACATGAAGGCCGTAGTCCTGGTATTGCATCATTGAAAGAAGCATTCGACGTTACCTACGCTGTTCACCGTATGGAGGAAGAGGGAGCACGCCGGCGGAAGTATAACGGGAGGGGCGGGGCCGGAGCTCGTGGGTTCCTCGTCGGACTGAACGAGGACGATGAGGACGACGACGACGACGATGATGATGAAGATGACGACAGCCGATCGGACGAGGAACAAGACAAACGGATGCGAGTTAGCGAGGACGCAGGCGTCGCTGGTGTGGGTGCAGGAACACAATGGGATGGTGGGCGGGCAGGGCAGCGCGATCGAGGGAAAGATCAGGTTCAACGGGGGCGACAACCACCAACTGCTGCTCCGGGTCGTGGAGGACGAGCAGGCGTACGTGGCTTCGAACTGGATTTGGACGGTGCGACACTACTAGGAAGGCGACACCGCCGTGGGGGCGGGGGCTCCGCCGTTGGAGTCCGTAGCCCTCTCTCAGGGAAAGTGACAGGGAGCCCGTTAGCAATGGATGGGCTGACAATGGACGATGGACATCCTCCTCCAGCTCCCATGCATGTCGCGTAACCTGACGATACAATATTGCCTCTCCGGCCCTAGGAAAAGGTGTCTATCGGCCTCTCTTCCTTTTTTTCTCACAGATTTCTCCATACTTGCCCCAATATTGTATACACACCCAGCCGTGATTCCTGTGCCCTTTCAACCCTGTTCCGACACCCACCTCAAAGGGCCCCGTACTTCAGATCCCTATATACAACCTCTCATACGCCACAGACAGATACTCATACGAATACTGTACATTCATATACAGCACTTTAAAAGGTCTCCCCCTCTCCCAGTCCACCCTGCCACTCCCATTTTAATCCATATTTATTTATCCGCTTCCTAGCTCTTCATGTTGTGTTATGTAAAGAATTTGGGCGGACAGTTGAGAGCTTTTCGTGTAAATAAAAACACAGCAATGCACGCCTTTCAACAGCTTTGAGCATATAAGTTCTAGGCATTGACCGTGCCCTGAATTCTAGTCTCGCCCGAATTGGAGGAGAATTGTTAAAGGTTAAGTATTTGCTGGAGGAAATACGCTTGATCGGACATCATTAAATCTAAGACGCAGGTCGTTCCGAAAGAGGTCAGCGTGTTATTTGGTCCTATTTCTTTACATTTGAAGTGTTTTCGTGAACATGATACGAGTAACCCAACAGTTTCACTCACCGAGACAACTTTCAGAAGCACGAACGTGGTGGAACCCTAAGGTTTTTATAGAGGAGAGACGTTATTCGTTCAAGAAAGAATTTAGGGAAAAGGCGAACACAATGAGTTCCTTTAACCACAGGTATCTTGAACAAGTAATTCCAAACTTGTTCAAAATGCCAGCCCACGCAGTATGCAGCTCTCCTGAGCCACTCCCCAAAATTGAACTGGAATGAAGCAATTTATTCGAAGGATGCAGCCTAGAGAAGCAATAACGGCCACTGTTCCAAAGAAGGTTTTTAAAAAAATTCTTCACCGGCATCGTCACCTACTCGACACAACAAATGGGAATTACCCTCCTTCTCGCGGTCGTCGCAAACTCCAAGGTGCCATACCGCGACCACCTTCCAAGCCCCACCCTATCCCGCCTCCTTAGATCCGAGCGTGTGGACAGAAATGCAAGGTCCGGCTGGTTGCACGTTTTTGTAGAACCTGGGACGCGATCAGCTGCCCTCCACTAAATTTTATATAGCCAGTATATGGTTCTGCGCGATCGGACACGCCATGACAGGTAATGTGGACGACACTTATGTATACTACTCTAAACCTTATACCCCACTTAACATCCAAGAAAGGCTCTTTGAAGATCTACATGTGAATATTTCTGTTGCCTCTCCGTCCACTGATAAACGCATCCCTGCACAAACCAAACATTTTTTTTGTCAGTGGTGTATGAGTATAATTCTGTTGTTGGCTCGGTAAGTACAAGAATTGGGATAGGTTTCCGTACTGATACTAGCGGGGTAGAAACATATATATTTCAGGGGCTCGCACCCACCTCCATATTTCACAATACGTCCCAAATCATTAACCACGGATCCAACCGCTACTTCTCAGAGCCGCGAGAGAAGCGCCTGCGTCGTCTAGGTCCTGACAAGGCCTTCGAAGAACCGTGATACCTTTCCTGTCAACTCCCCCATTCGTCCCCTCAGGATGACTCGATATCCCGGGGGGGCAGTGCGCGCGACAGCTGAATAATAACTCTATTATTTTCGGGTATTCATGTTAGTGCTGATGACTATTAAGTGCTATTTCATAAAGTCGTCTGACCCCGGTGGAAGGACCGTATGTACGACCTGGAAGCGGACGGATTACCTCAAGCACTCGCCTCATTTTTGCCATGGCTTCTTAGTACCTCCCCTACCTCATAACTCGATATAAAGGCCTCAGAATTGTAACCCCTATTTCCACTTGTAAAGTATGACTGTATCTATTCATCTTCTCCGTGCGAAATTTCGCACTGGTCGTTCAGCCTAATACCTGCCATTATATCACCTCCAAATCCAAGAGAACCACAAGTGGGCTTTCTCGCCTATGGTTCCCCCAAAACAGCACTCCAGTCATTCCCAAAAATGCGACCAAATTACCCTACTTGTTATACTTCCGAGAACCATGGAGGCCCAGGATTAGGAATTATCGACATAGCGTTTTAATTGTATCGCAGATTTGGTAATTCTAGCTCTTGCCTTATAACGACTTTACAATAACATCCGCCAACGAAATTTCTAGCTTTATTCCTATTTATGAAAGAAAGGACAGTCGTTTAAGTGGATTATAAGGACGCGGCCGACAACATCTATGTACTTCTCATTGAGTTCCTCAGATCATGCTCATGCCATGTGGTTTTTTTCTTCATTGGCAGGGAATAATACCAACAATGAACGTAAAATCACCATCCAATGTCTCCCTCACACTACGCGGCCTCTTCACACTCCTCGCCCAAACCCAGACACTCGTGCCTCAAAGTTGCACTTTGGGACATTCTCCCCCACTTATTCATAAAAGTCATGGACTTTTTGTTGCTTTCTAATGTGATATCGTCCCAAGGCTGTTGGAGATTATGGATCGCCTCGGACGTGCTATTAATAGTCCCTGATTTCTCCCAGGATCAAACTTGACATTGATTTATCTGACTGCAGTGATCGTGCAGCCGTGTTGGGAGTTCTCCATAACTCTCAAGATCACTCGGAACATACTTTTTAAAACTACTCGACCGCATGATCAAGACCAATTTATCTAGTATTAAAGGTATGCCCCCCAAATTCGGGTTGACAGATATGATTGTCCCAGTATTCCCAGCCCAATTGACATTAAATTTATACATTGACACCACCCTGCGATTTGTTTCTTGTGTCGGAACAAAAAGGATAGGCAACACAGTCCGGAATTAACACCGACGATTGACCTACTCCACAGAGGTAATAGTCTTTTCGAGGTCTTCCTGGAACGTCAGCTGTTCCCTCAGGGATCGAGAGAAATCCAGGGGTAAAGGCGTACTGCAACTTGGGCTCCGGCATGGTACAATTTCAGAGTACAATCGCTCAAGTCACAGAATTACTTCCTCATTTCCCCCGCCTCTGCGTGAACAACAATCAAGTTATTTTAGTAAGCGTGTATTCATAAACTATTTCTGCATACATCTATAAAATCCACCGCTCCGTGGCGATATCCTCTAAACCCCAGAGCCATGAACATTTACCAACCAGGGCCTGAGGTGACTGTGATGATTCCTGAGAAGACCAGACGTATTCGGGACAAATTACCACGTTATTTACGACGGCCTTCTCTGACGTTAATGATCGGCAGGCGCCGTGGAGAGGGTGATCTGTATAAATCAGCGAATCTAGTGTGGGGAATTAGCGGAACGGTTGAAAAGAGGTCTAGGTCGGTGATGAGTAACAGTAACGAGAATGACCATATGGAAAGGGGATGACGTTAATTGATTGGAATGCTGTATAACGGCATACATATCAGAAACACAGGCGTAAGGGTGCAAGGCGATGCTATTTTTCACAATCGAGACCTTGAGAATTAAATGGTGTATGTAGAAAGTGGAAAGCGACCGAGGTGCCCAGAACAACTCGGGCCCGGGTATGTTTTTAGCTGACCACCCCGCCTGCTTTGTCTTTTCATAACCACGATCTGTGTAGAAAATAAACTCTCGGGCACACTTGAAGTATTACTCAGCCGTGGTGTATTGAAGAGAAACCACTCACGATTGTCAATCCCTGTACCTTCAGAGGCTCAGCATGGAAGATTTCGGCAGGTCGGACTTCGAGCTGAGCGTTACCAGAATGATGGTTCCCAGCATAGGCAAGGGTTTGCCTGCGCTTATGAATGGACACAAACAGGCAAGGGTACTTTTTCCTGGGAAGCCGCCGGGGAGAATGTTGCGGATATGGCGTGGAAGATAAGAAGCCCACCTCCCTGCCTCAGGATAAATGAGGCAAGGTTCCATCGGAGCAACTCGATTATGCGCTCGCAAGGGAGGAATACTCAGCCGAGAGGTGGGAGATGGGCACCACAGTCCTTCTATATCACAATTAGCGCGATAAGCCTTGACAGAGTTTGATAATTACCCAACTTTCCTTGGGGGTCGGATTGTACAGCGTGAAATTCATATCGGCACGAACGAGCAATGGTTACACTCATATGTATCCATTACGCGGGTTCTGGAAAAGGGCCTGACACAACCACCAGACTTGGGTACTCACAAGAAAGAAGATTGTAGAGGAAGGAACCCCCTTATCTTCCAAAAAGCAGGGCTGGAAAGGGTTCAGAAGAGAATTGGGGAAAATAAGGTTGGTATTTCCATCGAGTATAGAACCTATGCGGTACAAAGTCCTAGATAAAGCGGTTGGCATAGATTGACTACCCTGCAAAATTGGTGTCGTGGGTTTGAGACCATAGAATCTTTGGTTGGGCGTTGGTGGTGATCGGACATGCCAAGGTGGTCCGTGCGCTGAGCGATGGGTATAAAAGGCAGATATGAAGAATGGAGGAAATCATACTTACCTTGATGGCATAGGCCCCTTCAGCTACCTGGGTTTATGGGCCGTGGAGATCCCCCATAGCACGGCGACCTTGTCCACACAGGGGGTGTCCGCGGTTTGTATGTGCTTCGGCTCATGCACCGTCTTAATATTTTCCTGTCCCGCTTTCGCCACTCTGGCTGGGCGGGCCTTTTTTTTATTGTCCTTTCGGGGTCCTAACCCTAACCCTAGGTCACAATACGTTTAATTTATATTATTATAATAAACTGGTTCTCCGCGGACATGGCAATGTCACACCATCAATTGAATAGATCTGACATGTTCTCTCAGAAGAGGTCTGGAAATAGACACAGCCTGACTGTTGGTATGATGCTGCCATGGCTTACAGCTTGATGCTTTGACCGACAACATTTACGAATCCTCTCTTTCACCCGCCACCGGTTGAGCTGAGATCCATAGCCGGTCAGTGTCGAAACTTATCCTCAATTTGATACGCTATTCCTACTGATGGAATGGGTTGCCCAGGCAGTACTAGACAATTCAGGTCTCTGATTTCTGTGAGCCGCGATCCCGTGTACAGTGATGCACATGTGGTCTCTTTTGTTGGATCTACAAAATGGACAAAGCATCAAAGGATGTGCAACTATCACGCATTTACAGCCAACTATATGGTCGCAAGGCACTGTGCGACCCGTCTGGACCGTCGAGAACACGAATTTTAAAGATTTAGGCACAGTAGAACTTTGACGGTTCGAGCTGGAATTGTAAAGTACTTGGGCCTTCGTTTAAAGGCCGGGAAGCGACAGAAGCCTGGGGTTCAAGAAGTATTTCGTCAACCTCCTTGTAACCTGACGCCACAAAGATGGTGGCTGTGCAACGAAGCACACATGTCATCGGTGGTAGTAGGTTCTATAGCCTTTATACAAATGTCTCTCAGGTCAGTTTTCTAGGTAGACTGACCATCGTATTCAACACCTTATTCGGCACCGCTCTATTATCTGTTGGAGTAGACCTGATTTTTGCTTGTGAATTATCCCCTTGAATGAGCTAGTGAGGGTCAAGTGATGAGACCTTTACGTGAACGGTTGGGAGTAATCTGCCGTGAATCTGCTTTAAATGTTCCGGCTGTGGTCGGGACCACCAGGCCAATAGGACATTCCGGAGAGCTGTTTGTTATGTTCCTGCGTACATGAAAGTGTCACCCGATATGACTTCTGACTATTTTTGTTATGCAGTCTAAACATACCCATTCATAGGAAGTTTGCATGCATGGAAGGTTTCCATCTTCGTTCAATCATCCAAATTCCTGGTTCCCGCAAATCCGAGGCCTCCCATCAGATGTCGGAAGCAAGCAAGAGGCGGTTTTGGGATGCGCCAGATTCCCAGAGGTAGGGGCTCATGGACTTAATTTTGTGTTCCCGGCCGACTGCCATAACCTGTTCAAACATTGTATATGCTAAACACGACGCTCCCCGGGTCTAACTACAGATAGTATCCCAACATCAGCGCTCAAATGCCAGATATCATGAGGCTTCACTGTAACGGGGCGATTGGTGCCCGTGCTCATCCTTGTCCTATATGGCAGATGTTTCGATGATCGGCAGTATGGTCCACATGCAAAGGCCTTGATTACTGATACGAGTAGTGCCCGAGCTCATGGGATCTTGTAATAAGTTTTTCAAGACAGCATACAGCCTTCACGGGGATATCGCAACCTGTCGATGTCGAGATAATCTTTCCTGATGTGATCATGACTGAATCGACACCCAAACGATGACATCTCATCGGAAGATCCAACAATTTCTGATCTTCCTTCGAGAAGCGATGAACAACCGCGGCACCCTGCGGCAGAAGATATAGGATTTACCGCAAAATGAGAAACGACATAGCGTCAATACAAGCGGCTTGAATTTTCGGGAAACTAAAACTTCGCAGGTGATGGATATCAGAGGGTATCTCCGGAATACAATAGAGTGTCGAAGAGTTTGTGACTGATTGGCAGGTCAAGCAATGGCGAATGCTATGCAGATACATATAAGAGTGTCCTGTGCCAACCGAATGGTTAGAAATGATGTATTCATGAAATAGAATGACCAACGTTAGAGTACATCTCCTGAGCGACGACGTCCGTATCTTCCCAGTGCAGGCTTAGATCCGCTCTACCGAATGATGAACCTTTGTATCGGCAGTTTGGAGTCCCGAACAAAGATAACCCACCTTCCGCCCTGTCCCAGGTTTTCGTTTATTTGTGTAAACACTATGTATTTGCTACGGCAGTGTATCATCGTTTAGTGAAGGACGGAGCTAAAGTTTCAAAGACTTTGCTCACAAGCCCCGCGGTTGAATTTCAACCATTCGTTCCTTTACTCGCGCGCCGATTTCGTGGATCCATTCTTTGACACGCTCGCGCTCCTTTTGATCAGGCCAGGAATTATTTTGGAGGGTGGAAGACAGGAGTTTTTTCATATACGCCTTGAGGAGTTCAGAATCAAACTTTGGTCGTGGTGAAGCGGCATCGGAGCGAGGTGGAGGCGGAGAGCGTAGGCCAGACGTACTCGCCATGAGTGTATATTGAAATAAAAGGCGATTATGTATAAATCAGAAGAAAAGAGGGGAAGGAGGCTCGAGATCGTTGAAAACAGCGAGGACGCGCTGAGTTTGTTTTGTTTGGGCTATTATTTATAGCCGACCACGTGTAGCAAGACTTGTGCGCGTTTCTTGCAAACTTTGGAAGTCAACAACTATCCGGAGGGTCAGACTCGGTTTCTAACTCGCTAATGTCCTCTATATCGTTCCCGGCTGAGCAGCAAGCCAACTCTGTCCATGACGGACAATATTATTCGTCTTCGTTCGATGCAAGTTCATCGTTCCAGATGAACCCACTGTCATCACATCCACCTCGGACGCCGCGAACATCAATAATCTCTTCAAATTCAACGCATCTATATGGATCAAGTATATATGAGACGAAGGAAGAGACAGAGGAGGCGATTCGAGCTGACGAGGATGAAGAACTGGATGAAGGGCAGGATGAAAAGGCCAAGGTAGTGGAAACTCGTTTAAGAAAAGAGGAGGTTTGGAGAGAAATGTTTCTCACAAGCAACGGAAGAGACAAAGCATTTGTACGTTTTACTTTCTGATTCTCTCCTTACTTGGACCATTAGATTCTATATTTTCTAGAAACTCATACAATATTCCATACGGCTATACCTCCTTTTCCATACCTCCCTGACTGCTAGTCGAGTGCTCAGGCGACCGACGCGGCCCCCATGGGAGCTTGGCATGATAAAACGGCTTGAGTCAACAGCTTCTGGGTTCTCCTTCACCAGGTATCTCGCATCTAAATACTACATGTTCTCCAACTAAAATGCAAGTCTTCCAGAAAAATGCTGCTACTGTTTAATTGGTTGGGTCCCCTAACGGCTATCATGGCCCAGCAATCAGTACCCTACTCCGCAGAAGTGACCACAGAGACTTCTAAAAAGACTACAAGACCATTCCTACATACTGTGTTATACGCCCCACCACCAGTTTTGCTGGAAATGGTGAATGCTGCAGCCGACGATATTGCAACCTTTTCTAGATTGGGTTTGCTTGGTAAGAAGACGGGAGAGCGCGCAGGCCGTTTCTCCGATTGGTGTTGGCTTCTTTCGACTTTAGTAGGCCTTGTTGAGAATGGAGTCGAGCGGCAGATGATAGGAAACCTCCAACAAGAGGGTATGCATTATGTGGTTCAGTCTTCTTCTGCGTCCCCTGAATCTTTTAACAGTCGAATCTCGATTGTATTCTGAATCTATGACTGGAGCGACCTCGAAATCAAAACCTAAGAGCTCAAAGCTCGACGAGAGGGAACTGTCGAGACTTCAAAAACAAGATTATTGGTTACAAATATCTCGGGCAAAACTTGCCATGGATCTCATATTTGTTTGTGCGTCTCTATCTTTTCCCTGCTTTTCCCGATACTAAACGTTACTCAAGCTTATGATCTATTTAAAATCAAGCGGGCGAAACGATCAGTACAAACAATAACTGGTCTAACTGCCGCCATCTTGAGGTAACGTTCTATCCTTTTCTGAGGCCAACAAGATTCTCATCGGTTCTAGCTCTGCAAAACTCTACGATCGGCATAAAAATACTCTTATGAAAAATATCAGCCTAACCTTGTAGGCATTTATTCACATACCTTACTATTTTATCAATGCGGGAAATCTTGTTTCCACCTCTTGTTAGTCTTATGTAGATATAATATATACCCCTTCCGGGTTTGCTCCATAAACCGTTCGCATGATGACTGTCGTCAAAAACGCCAGTCCGGTGTCCGATTTACCACCACCAACGTCTCGATTGTTTATCGTTCAGGCTGTCAGAACTTGTTTGCGGCAATGACTCCTGGCCCTGACTCATCTTCATTCGTTTTTCATGTAGCAGCTCCACCTCCGCCTCGAGCACCTTGACACGGGCCATGGCTTCTTCCATATGTTTTTCGTGAGATAGTTTCACCTGAGTGAGTTGGAGTCCCTACATGGAACATCAGAGTAGATAGGTTACATTGAAGGTGACTGGAGTGGATAAATGAACGTACAAGGTATACAGCGGAGCCGAGAAGAAAAATGGGGATCATGGCTGGCACAACATCGGCGTACCATTGGGCATGTGCAGATTTCGGCATATTAGGACCGCCTTTGCTGTATGGGCGCCACTGGGCCCTCGGGCTTGATAGCAGTCGCCGTGGGGCGAGGCTACGTGTAACAAAAATCATATGGTTGGGATATGAATGTTTGGCTGCTTTTGGGTGGTGCAACGCAGACTTTACAAATGATCAGGTGTTCACTTGGGCGGGGATTTCCCGTCGAATGGGTGTAGAGTGGTTTGGGAGTTTTACCGGCCAATTCGTCGATGGTTGGAACCGTATGGACCCTGGGTTGTTACAGGTATTTGCTGGCTGTCGTTCACCTGGACGTGACAATAATAAACAACATGCAGATGGAGAATTTAGAGTTCAGCTGCGGAATTCATTTTCAAACTATACGAGCTCTATTCTTCAAAACCATGAAATGGGCAATATTAACCATGGGGATGAGCCCCCAGGGTTGGGTTATTAACGTTGCCATGACCAGTTACTCAATACGAATAGGGTTTTTTTATTCTTTGTCCGTAATACCATAGAGTTGTGCATATGATAAAACTTGGCGTGGGACCGTGGGATAAATTTGCGATAGCCAAGGGCGGAATTGTGGCTTTCCTTTAGCAGAAGTTAGAGCCCGCATTCTGTCACTTCCGTCCCTCTGCCAGGTTCCCTTTCCTCCTTTTCTTTTTCTCTACTTTTTCTCTATCTCTCTCTTTTCATAGTATATCCTGGACTGGAATCCAAATGGAGCACCCTCGTCGTCCACTTTCTCTTAATCTCTCTTCATCCTCTCCAGCCCGTCCTGTCTCCACGTCGCCATCTCCCCTCCATCGTCAATCTCAGTCACCGTTTCGTTATGTTCACTTCAACAGGGACACCGACGATCTTGACGAGAAAGCGACACCTCTCACCAACTTCGCTGGAGAGAGGGCACGGCCACCTACTCCTGGCTCTTCTGCTCACCCACATAAGCCCAAATCCTTGGCGAGCGTCATCTATTCAGACCCTCATTACCAGCCTAGAACTGCGCGACCTCATCACGCCTCATTGTCCTCGCAGTCTACGTCGTCTTTCCTGCGACAACCAGCCCCATTACTCGCACCTAATAGGGTACATTCCCAGACATCTGCACCGTACACCCGCCCTCGCGGGTTGCGCATAGCCAATCTCATAAGACCATGGATTCCATTAATACTTTATGCTTTAACAACTCTTGCATTTGTGGTTGCTATTGCATTATACAGAAATGAAGTTTTTGCACGTGAGTTATGTTAGCCTGGCTCGATTAAGGCAAAATCTTGACGCTGGGATTCGATCAGGCCTCGATGAATTATCTCATTGGCTACAGAGCGATGAGCAATTTGGTCATGCAATCTTGTTCTTCCTGATCTTCCTGACAACGTTCCGTAAGTTCCTGTTTTTTTTATTATTAATCTCGCCTGATAGACTTATTTCTCATCGCCTTCCCTGCTATAGCGCCCGTCCCACTGTACTCTACGCTCATTACATTATCCGGTTATACTTTTGGCCTATGGACAGGCGCTATCATCTCTTATTTCGCAGCCCTCACCGGTGCGCTTACTGTATTTATCATTTCTCGAACGTTCTTCCGCGACTGCATCTCGAGATGGCTCTCGTCCACTGTTACCATCAAGCGTGTCGTCCGTGCCGTAGAAAAGCGTCCCAAGCTCCTCTTTCTGATTCGTCTAGCGCCGTACCCTTACAACGTGATGAACTGTCTTTTAGCCGCATCACCAACGCTCACACTACGAACATACACCGTCTGCACCAGTTTGTCGCTTTTCAAAGTAATTATACATACCAGCATGGGAGCATCGATACATTCATTCAAGGATTACCACCTTGTTGATCCCAAGGAACCCAGCGAGCCGCACGAACACTCACTTACAGAACTATGGACCGTTTTTGGCATCGTGCTGTGCATAGCGATTCTTGTTTATCTGTCGATTGTTGCCCGAAAGGCGGTCGATGAAGAACTGGATGACGAACCGGTCGCGACATATGACACGGAAGAGACGATGGCGTTTCTCGCCTCTGCTGAGGAATCGAGTGACCTGGAATCAGGTCGAGTGCGGTCCATGGCGGAGTCACCGTTCCGGACGCAACACCATCTGATCCCCATCCAGCCACCAGGCGTCAATGCTGGGAGTGGGGGGGGAGAGACAGGTCGGCGATGGTGATCTCTGACGAATGCCTTACAGCACATCCCCCTTCCCATCCCACATTTAGCAAGGCCCCACCCGCACCCAATCTTTTTCTTAAATAGCGCGCTTTCCCCGTTGATCCCGATCATTACTTTATCCATATGCTTGCTTATCTCTGGACGCTGTCTTGTACTACATACATACAACTGGAACTGGAATAAAGCCCCCATGAGGGGGTGATCATTCATCACATCAGATATGCAGCTAGTACGAATGAAGGCACCTCCGTGTTTTATGTTTTAGTGGGTGAATAGACGGACCGAATGGGACCCTGTAAACGGACAAGGCCGCTGGGGTTGAAGTGAATTTGGGTTTAGACCCAGACCTAAGGTAATCAGCAGACCAAAATCAGACTCAACTCGGGCGACGTCACCGATTCGCTCAATTTGTACTTGCTTTTTGCTTCCGATCAGAAGGTTCTGTTGGCGAAATCTATTTTCGATCGAAATACAAAAGGGAAAACAAACAAAAAAAGTTCCAATATCGAAATACTAAAAATATCCTCGTCCCAGACCAAAAAAAAAATAATTGTAATTTTGTGTTTGGGCTGGTTTCGTCTAAGTGCTGCAATCACAGATGGTATCATATGGTATGGGTGGGATATGTGGGTGTGAATGGAGCCGGGCAAGGTATACAGAGACAGCAGGGGAAATAACGACGCGTCCAACAGGGGTGTAACAACAAGACGTGTACAGAACAAGACTGATTCCAAGATGGGTGACGGTTGAGCGAGTTTTTGAGAACAGACGGTGGTAACCCTTCCGAGAGCAGCGGCAGACAATGTCCAATACAGGAGAAGAGCAGAGCAACGGAGAGAGGGTGCAACAAAAAAAGTCGGGGGCACTGAGAAACAGTAAGGATATAAAGATGGAATCCCCAGGATGAATCGTTTCGTCTTTCGTCAAAAAGGAAAAAAGGAAAAAAAAAAGAAAGAATGGAAAAGAAAAGCATCAAGAGTCCAGACAATAGACAGTGACAAGTTCTGGTCCATCTCTACATCTCACCCGTTCCCTTGTTGTAGTGGTGAGGGGGCAGGTGTTCGTTCATCGCGACGTAGCCGAAGTCGGGCGAGACTGGTAGTTCAAGACTGGTCAGTAAACGCAAATTTTGTGAGCTATCACTAAAAAAAAAAAAAAAAAAAAAGAGGGAAAGAGCGGTGGTGCGAGACAAGACTCAACGCAACAGGAAAAGGGAGGGTATCAAGTAGACGAGACTTACATCGGCTAATATCTGTATCGCCGTGGTAGTTCTCTGGTATTGGGGGAGTCGCTGCCTGCGAAGATGAATGGGAGGCTGCAGATATTGACGAGGTTGATGTCGAAGGACGGATATGTCGATTGGTCCATCCGTGACTGTCATTCATCGAATCCATTGTGCCTACCGGTCCCGCCGAATACGCAAATTCAGCCTGCGAAGGGTTGAACGAGTATGTGTCGACCGAAGGAAGTTGAATCATACTCCTCACGCGCGGGATCCCCGAGGATTGATGATCTTCGATGGGCTGTGGGGACGTTGACGGACGCTGCTCCTCCGGGTGATCATAAGGATTCGGGTAGGGACTCATAGCTTGGCTATGGCGGCGCGCTCTTCGGACACTCAACGAGCCTCCGGCGCCAGGGTAGGTGAGTCTAGATGATGAATGAGGACGAGCAGGGGAGATTGGCCGGTGGTGGCTGGAGTTAGGACGGGAATAATCTTGATGAAGATGATCTTCTTGGTAAGGGAGGGAGGATACAGATGACATGGAATAACCAGTATTTGGACGGCTGTCAGGAGACATGGAAGATGAACTGTGCTCTGCTTGCATAGGCATGGAAGAAAAAGGAGAGGCGTAGGATGTGTTGATAGTCGGAGTTGGGCGAGGATAACCGCTGCTACTTGGATTGAGAAGAGACGATAGACTACCATTATGGCTCGAAGAACTTCCATTGCTTGTCGGAGAAAAAGACCAGTTGTTCTGTTCCTGATAGGACGGATATTGAGAGGACGGGACCATCATATCCCTGTGGGAGCTCGGGTAAGCAGACATGGAATTGAATCCTGCAGAGCTCGGTGAATCATCAGTGGGTGTAATCGGGTGAAGGGTGTGAGGAGAGTGATTGTACATGTTTCCGTGAGACAGATGAGAGGTATCGGACGGGACGGTGAGTGGAGGAAGAGCGGACCGTGGATAGCTGGTACCCCAGCCGGCGGCGCCACCCTGACTGAGGGGCGTAAACGATCCTGGTGCTGAGAAGCCACGAGCGCGACCAACCGCACCGATCTTGTGGGCAGAAGGGCCGACGGAGGAGGGTACCGTGAGAGGAACTGGGCCCATTCCGATCGCGGAGCGTGGTGGGGGGATGGAGGGGGAATCTTGCATGTCGCGTTTTCTTGGCTTCGGAAGACGGGGCGGAACGCGCCTTTTGAAATTGGCTACGACCTCTGGTGGGGAATGGCGATTGAGGGTGGGATGGGCTGGGGGGGGGGGGGAAAGAATAAGTATATGGACAAAGGAAACGATAAAGGAAAAGAGAGAGAGGGAAAAACATACACCAAGTACTGGCATCGGGATCGTCAATAGCAGGGTCGACATTGCGGAGATTGACCTTGCGCATAAAACCATAAATCTAGAAAGAAGAAAATTGGGACAAGGAGAGAACAGAGACGGAAGAAGACCGACATTTAGTTGCCGAGAGAAGCTCGCGAATCTCGATTGACGGTATATGCTGGGGAGAACATGGAGAGCAAGCTGCTCTGGACGTTCGACGATAATATGTTCACCGGCGGGGTCCCATCGGATCATATGGTGGTTTTCAGGACGCTCAAGGAGACTGGAGAAGGAACGCGTCAGAACGGACGAGAAAGAGAGAGCAGGAAGAAAGAGACGTGCGCGTATAGTTTTGTGAGAAAGGTGGCCTGTGGTTTTGTCTCTGACTTTTGGGGCTGCTGGTCGTTTGATTTTGCAGGACTCGGGGGCTGGTCGTGTGTATCCTCTGAACTGCCAGTGCTAGAACCGGAATGCTGTGAGGCGATGACCTGGGGGGGATATACAAGAGGATTGGAGGAATAAGACTGGTCTGCATGTCGCTGGTAGCTGCGGTTTGAGTAGGAGGGAGGGTAAAGGTCAGCCATTAGTGGGGAGGACGCGTCCGGAGATGCGAGGGAAAAGAGGAGGAGATGGAATTGTCCTAAGTAGTGAAAACCGACGGTGGAGAACAGGGAGACTTCCGAGTACGTAACCACTACCTGCAATCTTGGTCCAGTCACAGTCACAACCATAAATCGAGATCCCATCCCCACTCTCCGAGGCGCCGAGGGTGTCCTGGCCCCTTCCTTTTGCACGCCTCTTCTGCCTGCAATTAAATAAAATAATAAAACAACAATTAAAAAACGACGCACCCCCCCCTCTGAGTCTGTGACCTGCATTGCTGCTCAGGGTTGTTCGATGCAAACCTTGCGTCAATTTTGACCGGCTGCACCCCCAGATCGAGCTGCGATCGCCGATTCGCTATCCCCCAATCCCCATTAGGATATCCGCCAAATTAGTTGCTACGCCAGGGTCACCTGCCCACCCCGAAAAAGGATCCGCATCCGGCGAATGTACGGCATGCATCCTCGATCCATGACAATCCCCCTCCATGCGTTGCATTCACACACGTCGCGGAGAACAAATCCCCAACTCCGTGTCCTGCCGACTCGACGCCTTGCCCTCCACATGGCCGTACTTCCCACGTGTCGTCTCCCCGTTACATCCGTGCTCCTGACAATCAACTATATTTCCTATGGATAGGTGCTATGCTAATGAGTAAATGGATCGAAACCAACGAGGACCGGGTATGCGTGATGAGATAGATACAGTGAAGGCGAGAGACCAGATGAACGAAAACGAAACGTTTTTTTTGTTAAAATCAAATTATAAAAAAGAATTTTTGGAAAAAAAAAAATGAATAGCAAAATAACGATGAGAAATCTAAAGTCAGTCAGTCATATCTGAGAAAATAATGCCCAATAAAATGCCTCTATTATTGTTGGGTGTCTGCAGCCCTGCGAGCTGCAACTTCGTAAAAGGTCAAAACTCAAGGTCCTGGGATTCAACGCCCTAGGACCCTTCATTCCAGAACAGGTCCCACTCCCCTCTGTTCATCTTGTCATCACTGATACCACCCACGGTACCAGCATGTGGCTGCCATCTCAGCTGTCCCCGTCATAGTGCAGTGTCACACTCGAGAACGCACCAAACAGGTCCGTACCGTCGGCTTGTGTGCCTTCGTCTAGCCCTGGCGTCCCCGGGTGTCCTGACGCAACAGTAACTATTTGATCCTCCAGATGTAATGAATTTGATTCCTTGAGATTCCGGAAATTCACCGCGTCGTGTCCGTTGGATGATGATGGCACGATCTATGTAGTCAGAAAATCAAACGTCAGATATCCTTCCCATTCAATCGCATATCGGCGGTGAGATAAAAATATCACAACCGTGATACATCACAGTCCTCCACTCGGTCAACAAGTCTTTGCTGACCGAAGCCTGATAACGGGATGCGACCACAACAACGAAAATCCCCAAGCGAGCTCGGGTAAGATAACAGTTGGTGTGCTTACCGGAGGTTGGGTGTTTCGCAGCAACCCCCAATTGATCTTTGCGAACCACTTGTGCTGCTTCACCTCACTCGCCCCGCTCCTACTTCCCAGTCGGGTCCGCTCATTCTTGTCCAGTAATCGAGTCACGCAATCTTTGCCTGCGCTGCAAAACAAACAAAGAACCCGATTCAGCCATCGCCGAACAGGAAACGTGGTGCATGCGGAACACATCAAGGCGGTAAACTCCGCGCATCATGAGGCCTCTGGCTACAACACCACACAAATACAGAGGCAACCTAAAATGGCCCTGGAAATGCGAGAGAGCGCACTCACTGCGTTATCTTAGGCGAGTCACGGAAATGTACAGGCAACACGCGGATATTAGAAAAGGTGTCATTCCTTTCTTGGCCTTTGAAAGGAGTCGTCGCATACTAATAAACACGAGGTCAAAAAAAGCCAAATACGTCAGTAAGAGTAACCAACACGTACAATCATCTCGTAGATTAGGATGCCCAGAGTCCACCAATCGACTGCGGCCGTGTGGCCCTGGGCTGCAATCACTTCTGGAGCAATGTACTCTTTAGACACCGCCACCGAAAATGTTTAAATTAGCGAGCCGCGATCACTAATTAGGGTCCTGCCCTTACCTTCCGTCCCAACAAACGAATTTGTTCGGAAATTGGCCGTACATGACATCGTGTCGACGAGCGGAACCTACGAACAATGACACGCGCGTCGTTAAGTCCACCCGGCGATCAAAGTCGGGCAACGTCTCAAATAAGTTGATACAACCGTGCTAAACTCACCCCGTTCTGTTCAGAATGTATCATCCCCGGCATCCCGCCGGGCTCGCTTGACTGTTTTGCAAGATCAAAATCCGACAGCATAATGTGGCCTGACTGGTGCAGGAGAATATCTAGAATAAGAGTGTAGCCTATCAGCACTATGTACAAGGGACCCATGAATAAACAAAAAGGCATGCGTACTTTCCGGCTTGAGATCACGGTAGATGAATCCCATGAGATGCAAATACTCCAAGGCCGCAACCACCTCCGCGGCGTAGAACCGCGAGCCATCCTCGGGCAAGCACTTTCCCGGTCTCGTCTGAAGTGCGCGGAAAAACTCGCCTCCCATGCAATACTCCATGCAAAAGTACAGATATCCCTCGGACTGGAAGGAGTGGTACAAAGTAACGATGAATGGGTGGTTGGCCGTCGCGAGAATCTCCTGCTCGGTCAGTGCCCGCTTGATCTTTTTCCGCTCAATCATTTCTTTTTTGGATAACACTGCGGATCAACGTCAACTAAGCATTATACGCGCCACGAGTGGAGGAAAGAGCCAAGCGATGTAACTTTCTAAAACGAAATGAGGTGTTTACCTTTCATTGCAAATAGCTTGTCTGTCTTCTTCTCCCGGACAAGATATACTCTGCCAACATCCCCTTTCCCAAGCATCTTTACCTTGAGGAAACTTGATGGTCCAACTTCCACCTATTATGAGCAGAGATGCAATCAGTGACCATCGCGACAGCTGCAATAAGTCCTATAGAAATATCAATTACGCTCACCTGTCGCACTTTTATCGAGTTGCTAGAGTACGTCCGCCGGAAGGCTACCTTCCCTGGGCCTTCTGCTAGTCCACTGCTCACCCGAGCTTTCGCCGATGGCGAAGCTGAGCTTGGTGGCGTAGGCCTGGACGGTCTTCCTCTCGATGAGCTTGAAGACATCGTTTCAAGAGAATCAGTCCCGTTTTCCAGTGAACTCGATACTAGTGGAGGTAGTGGTGGCACTATATCAGCTGGTGCTAATAGACCGTTCTTTGTTGTTGAGGTGGAGCGCGATCCGAGCGAAAAAAGGCCTTTTGCGTTGGGTGCTGAGGCTACGCGTCGGATGAAACGCGACGCAGATGCTCCCATAGCCCGGGGGGACAGCGGCCCGTTCCCTCGGGTTTTCGAAGGAGTGGTGGGGGTCGCAAAAGAGGCTTGTGATGGGTTCGCTGTCAGTGGTTGCGCGCGCGGTAAGTTGGGGTTGCGTGACAAATTCATTCTCTGTTTCTCAGACTTGGTATGCTGCCGTAGCTTGGCAGAAGGTCCTGCTGAAAGCGCGTCTGTCGACTGAGGGTACTGTTGCTGGTAAGGCGGATACGACCGACTGTGAGCACCACCTCCAAAAGGTGTTCTGGGTCCAACACCTGCATTTGAGTCGCTTGACTGGGTATTGGATGAGTTGTAAGACGAACGCTGGTCAGAAAGGAAAGAAGAAGGTGTTAGGGAAGGAGTGGGAGTAGTTGAAAGATGTGTAATGCTGCCATTCGGGGAAACAGCGGTATCCAAAGCAAGCGTAGGCACATTGACGGGAAGCTTCTTGGATGATGAGTTGGGGAATCTAAAGACAGATTTCCATGGATTAGAACTTGAACGAGGAGAAGGATGGGGGTCTTGTGTCGTAAAGTGGGGTTGTGATGGGGCGTTGAATTGAGAATTATGAACGACTGGAGAAGGCATTGACGGAAGAAGAGGAAAAGGAGAGTGGGAAGAGGCAGTGAAGACTGGCCCAAAAATTGGCCGAACGTTGGCAAACCACTTACTCAGGGATGTTCACCTCAATAATTATACCCCGTCCAACGAAAATCACTAGTTATGTAAGCCGTTCCTTGCCTAACCTCTATTAACTCTTTAGCTTCGCGAATTCTCCTTCTTTTGTTCTTTCAAGCTGCCCTTACTACGACCGACCTGACTTATTCTGTTCAAGTTTACTGACGCCCAGAGGGCCCAATTTCCCCACATGCCACTATCAACGCCCCGACACTTCATACCTATCAAACCCGGCCTGATGGATCATAAATAGAAAAATACGACCTCACCGTCCATCGCATCTTATTATTATTGGCTCTCTAGTGACACGGCCATGTAGTGTAACAATACTCAGTTGAAAAATAATTTACCTCCAAACGGAAAAATATGTCCCCAATCTGCAATACCAAAAATGTGCGTACACACTTACCTACAACTGCCAATATTTATTCTTGGCCCGTTTGCTCGCTCCTGCCCAACAATATCCACGGTGCATGATGTATGAAAATGAGAAGTCTCCTTTTTCTCTCGCACGGCCAGGTACCGCAGCTTTTTACGATGAAAATAGCAAATAAATCCGTGCAAAACCACCCCCATGACAATTTGTTCACATCACACTACCCCTCTTGGTCGTGCAGCAACTTGACAAGTGACGTAGTCGGCGCTTTCGAAGACATCTCTCGTCTGACTCTTAGAAAGAACATTTCAATCTGATAATAATTTCTATGATGGAACGACATTATCACGTCAATTGAACATCTTCTAGAAAGCCAGCAATGACCTCTCCACTCTTTAATGAAATCTACCGACTACAAGTTCATGGAAATGGAGGTCACGGTTTTCAACGAGACGTACCAACAATGCGCGATATGCATTAGGTTCACTCTAGTCACTATGCACGGGTCACACACCTATGTGGTGCATGGGTGGGCTCGAGGTATTGATGATGATGGACGTTGCTGGAATTGAACTTGGCAAGATCTTCGCTTCTTCATCTACACATACTTTCTTTGCGATCTGTCATTCCAAGAAAGACAAAAAACTTTGACGGTCGGACGGCGCCGGCGTTGCAGGCTGGCCGGCTGTTTAAAACGCGTGAACCTGCCGCTCAAGTAAACCAGCTCGTCCTTCAATGAACCCCGTTGACTCGGACCAATAATGTCTATATAGATTTTTCAGTCCCGAGTGCCATTGACCACTGGTCCAATTTCGATCGCTGCTGACTGAGAGATCTGCCAGAAACACAGGGATTCAAATTTATTGAAACGTCCGAGAGGGCCTTGGAGCGACAGCCCCGGGGTCGGAATAATGACAATATCAGCCCGAGATATATGAAGAGGTGGGTGAATAAATAAGTAGTTTCCGAATCGGAGGTACGGCGAGAATAATGATAACAAATCTTGGGATAGTTGAAGCCTCTATTGCAGAAAGTCGAACATGTACGCAACTGCTGTGAGTCTTTCGGACTGGACGTGTATTGAAGTTGGTTGGTCGAAAAACACGAAAGGACAATTATCAACTCTGAGGGGTCTCCCAAAACTGTTCGTCCACGTGCTGGGAATCGCAGCTGACGCGTCGAGCTGCCTTACCTTGGGTCCTGCGAGCCTGCGAGTAGCTCGCAATGATTATCAGTATAGGGCGTAGCGCTCATGGGCGCCTCCCGACCTTCACGCATATACTCGTTCGTAGAGTTTGGAAACAGCACACTGACTTCTCGAGTAGCGCTTAAAACAGATGATCCATGAGTAAGTCCGAATCTGCGCCTAGGGCTGCGCATACAAACCAAACTGATGGTTCCCAACCAAAGGTCAGCAGCCGCGAAAAATGGGAAATGCATCAGCTTTTGTGCACATATGGCGCTATGCGATGCGCCACAGTGGATAGAACTGGTGCGCTCTGATGAAAGTGAGCCGTATTTATCCAGCAGATACCCACGAAATAGAGACCGCTACCGCCTGAAGAGGATCTGGCCCGGTCAGGTTGAGGATAATTCGCACTCGCTTCAAAGCTGAACGCCGGAAACATAAAAACCAATTCTACCACTGTCACCGAATCTGTCGGAGTCCGGCCGGTTCAAAACGGTGTTCCCGCCGATGAACTCGGAAAATGACAGCAAAAATCCGTCCAAAATCATCTACAACTACATCCCAACATGCGAGAGATAAATCTAATCCCATAGTTCATGTTCCTGTTCCGCTCTCAGTTTCATTCACAGCAGGAGCAGTGTCTTTTCCTTCCATTTCCTTCTGATTTGTCAGGGCGGACGCGGAATCCTGACCTGACATCGCGCAGAAAATATAAAGCTGACTGCTGAGCCGCAATAATCCCCTCCAGCACCTCCTCAATGGCTTCCGATCGTAGACCTTCGTCGTCCGAAACGAGGTCGTTGCTTGAGGAGGCACCGCCCTCGTATCATTCAACCGATGACGTCGATGTTACTTCTTCACCCACGGAAGACACGCCACCTTTAAACAAATTCTCCAGAGCCGATATAAACTGGATACTGGCAGGTCTATGGTCCAGCGTTTTGCTAGGCGCGTTCGATGGTGCGTGTGAACTATCATGTGGTTCATGTTCATGTCTGAACAGGCAAGACAGGAACCGTCGTTGCCACACTATTGACGCCCATCGGTAGTCATTTCGATTCGTCGAATCAAGCATCCTACATTGGAACCTCGTATCTGTTGTCTGTATGCTGTTTTACGCCCCTCTATGGTTCGTGTCAGTACGGTCTCGTGACCAAATTGACATCTTAACGCTCGTTATTTTTATACAGGACGCTTAGCTGATATCTTGGGCCGCAAAGGTGCCATGTTACTAGCCCTATCCTTGTTTGGTACGGCACGTACATATCTTCTGTTACAAAAATACTAATGATCTATCACAGGATCTGGTACAATTTTTTGCGGCCTGGCCACTTCAATGCGAGCCTTGATAGTTGCACGTGCAGTAGCTGGGATGGGCGGCGGAGGGTCAGTTTATGCTTTTAGTTTATCAACATTGATTTATCTATATTATCCACACTCAGTGTCATGACAGGTCCCTCATTTTCTTATTCCGCACAGAATCCTGATATTAATGTGTTTTCCAGTCGCTAGTATTGCTGTATCAGACTTGATCCCACTGTTAGTGATTTCCGCTGCCTCCCTTGTTCTCCGTCTAATTCAAGATTGTTTTACAGGAAACAGCGTGGCCTCTATCAGGGAATGGCTAATATGTGAGGATTTAAATAAACCACCCCGGGCACTCTGGCTAAGCATTGCTCTGGGAAGACTGTACGGACTAGGAGCCGGACTCGGTGGTCCGTTGGGTGGCTGGGTGAACGATATGTTTGGATGGTGAGTTTTTTATTTGATCAAAATAAGATGAGGAAATACTTACATGATACCAGGCGAATGGCCTTTTATATGCAGGCTTGTTCTATGATCGCTATGGGTAAAATGATTTTATTAACACATATACAGGGGCCACTTCTCATATTCAGCTTTACCGTTGTTGCAACCAAAGTGAATATTAAGCTACCATTTGAAGTACAAAACCAAAGCATCGCAGATAAATTACATCGCATCGACATTATTGGTTCTTTGACGCTTGTCGGCACGGTAGGGTGCTTACTCCTGGGTTTCAGTCTGAAGACATCAGAGGAACTTCCTTGGTCGCATCCTCTTATCAGCGGCTTATTCTTCGCAAGCGTTATATCATGCGTCCTTTTCATCTGGGTCGAAAAATACTGGGCCCCATATCCCGTTATGCCTTTGCGTTTAATGACGCAAAGGACTCCTTTGGCGGTTTCTATCTCAAACCTCTTAACAAGCATGTCAGCATTCTCGATGGTAAGTGTACATGATTATACACTCCGGTGTTATTTGTTGAAATAAAAACTCTCTAGATATATAATATACCATTGGTAAGCTTAGGCAGTAACTTACTCAACAATTTTTAATATGGGGCCTCAGTACTTCTCCGCAGTACGGCTTGACTCCGCCGCAAAATCCGGTACGTTGGTGATTGAGGACTGATCATGTTCATAGTAACTTATCCGATGTTACAAGGTCTCCACTTATTACCACACTCGGTAAGATCATCATCTCGATGTGATAGTCAGAGACGTCATAATTTTTAGGTTGCCATTTCCACTGGCAGTGTTCTCGCAGGGTGGTTAGTCCTCATCTCCCTTATGCATGTTGCGCAACTGAGGTAATATAGGATTATGCGGCGAACAGGAAAGCTATATACCCTCACGCTGGTCTCCTCTCTTTTGACAATCATTGCGAGCCTTCTTGTCACCTTCTGGGATGAAAATTCGTCCGCCCTTCACCTCTGGCTTGACCTCATACCGCAAGGCTTTGGCATGGCCAGTTTTATCACGAGCACTTTGATTGTAGGTCACTCCTAGGGGTTAACTTGGATACTTGTTAATTGATTCACTTCAGGCTATGATAGCGGGAGTTTACAAAGAAGACATGGCTGTCGCTACTGGAAGTGTGTATAATTGACAGTTATTCGGATTACTTTTTTTTTTTGCTAAACAAACCTTCAATAGTTACGTATCTTTTTAGAACAACTGGCCAAGTTCTCGGTGTGAGTCTTAGCGGTGCCATTCTCCAGGGTGTATTACTCCAGAAGCTGCGGGAACGAATCCAGGGTCCTGGATCGTCGGAGGCAAGTGAAGATAGGTGGTATTCTATGTCTTGTTTCCTGATTATTTGCTCCATGCAGATCATCGAGCAGATCCGGTAACGTCGGTTTATTCGTCCGGGAAAGTTCAACTGACCATGGATATCTATTCTCAGTCGAACCACCAGCGTTATACCCACCCTCGAACCGTTCCTGCAGCGAGCCGCCATGGATTCATATGCTGACGCGTTACGTGCTGTTTTCATCTGGCAGGTAGCCATCAACTTTTTAGGTTTTTTGGCCTGTTTACCAATACAAGAAAACGTATTGCCGTGAGTACCGCATCGTCGTTTTAGTGGCCTTCATGATACATTGATCTCTAGTGGGACTCGTGAGGAGCAGGAAGCACACTATCGGAACAATTTTGACCGTAGAGACGCATCGGATAGCTAATGTAACATAGCCAATGTATTTGTGTCGACACACCAAAGCATTTTACTTTGAATATCGAGTTTATTCAAGTCCCCCTACAGTTCAACGAGGTAGGGTCACCCAAGTTATGATTAATCTTTTGACGAATCTCATCCAATATTTGGATGTTTTTCCTCTATCCACCTTCTAGGCCGCTTTGCCACGGTAACACGACCTCCTGCTACTAACTCTCCTTCTACATCACTGTCTGCGAACCGGTTCTTATTAGGTCGTGAGGGACATGGTAGTATGTTGGATGCTGAAACGGTTAACACCGCTGCAAAGAATGTGAAGCCAAAAAGCGACGTGACGAGTTGGCGACGTTGTGTCAAACGGAGAGCTTTATACATAGACATGGTCGATCTTGCACTATGGTTGAGACTGTACAAGCCAAGAGTATGAGAATAAGGCTTACTGGTCCTTTATCCATGTCCACCGTATGGGCCACTCTCTGGATGTAGGTAAGAAATGCTCTCTGATAGTTTGAAAGTTGCTTCAACGGGTCTGGAATTTTATTGCTCCGATTCCGACCGGCCTAGAATCCATGGCGTTTGTTCGTATTTGTCTAGGCCTTCCGAAATTTGTGAGCTGTAAGGCTGGATCTCCAAATATTCTGCTCTAGTCTCAACTATGCCCAATATCAGAGTCCTGCGAGACGTCAAGGCGCGTCACGGCGTTCAGGCCAACGAAATAGCTCGCCGGGCCTACTTATATGTCGCTCGCAATCAATCACTACCTCCTCAGGTCCGTCATCAAGCACAACTTCAATTGAACACCTTTGGACGCTACACACGTCCCACCACTGTTAAAAACCGATGTTCAGAAACTGGAAGAGGCAGAGGAATTATGAGCGAGTTTTCTCTATGCCGAGTAAGTCTTGGCCATTCAATCACTGCATTTGTCCTCATGGATATCTATAGTTTCAATTCCGATTGAAAGCACTTAGAGGCGAACTTAATGGTGTACACAAGGCATCATGGTAGCTACTTAAGTAAGTCTGCACTCTCATCTTGCCGTTGAAAGTCTGAGATTTCCTACAGAGTACCTTAATGAATACATTAATGTATATACAATCTAACGGTGTCTATCCACCAATTACACAATAAAATAGAGGGTACCCATTACCCAAGAGGCGCGTGTTCTGAGCTGCCAATATCACTAAGCCGTAGCTCTGGTTCCCCTCGCTCTCTTCTCCAACGATTTGTAACTCCCAATGTGGCTTTGTCAATCAGGAAGCTATGAGAACGCTTTGTAAGTTTTTTCAATAGATCATCGGAGGGCCCGCACCCATATTTTCGAAGAAACATCTCGCCAATTTCCCAATTTGTATGACCAAGAACATCATCACCGTGTATTGTTACGGCTTCTCTATAATTCATTAGACATTCCACTAGGTCGTAACGATCTGATATGCTAAATCGTGAGCGAGGTTTACACGGAAGCTGTAATGACTGACTTCGGAGAAGGATCATGCGATCACGCAGTTCAGAGTGGAGAATGGCATCAATGACGCTTTCTGCATGTATTCATGAAGTCAACCTGCTTCCGATTAAAAAAAACAAAAATTATGACGAACCGTGAGGTATTGTTCTGAAAGAGTTGATTTTGTGTGATCAAACGTCTCTAATATGATAATTAAAATATTACCTTTGAACAACAGTTGGTCGCAAGGAAGCTGGAAGACAGTACGCTGGATTGCGTTTGAAGTTTTCTAAATGATAGCTAAAAGACAATAATTTGAGTAGGGACGAAGATATTAAAAAGAGTATACTTACTGAATAAGTTTATAAGCTTCATTCTTATTGGGGTCGTCGTCTTCCAAAGGTTCGTCATCAGCTTGCTGTTGTGATGACGTATTCGTAGCGTTGGCTGAACTGTAAGAGAGAGGAAGTGGTGATTCAATGTTCACGCCAACACCAGGGATATAAGATGTCGGATAACTTCCGACAGTGGATTCAGGGTATGAGGGAGGAGTAGCAGAGGTAGAGGATTGCTGAATAAACATTGGCGAATTACCGGAATTGCGGAGTAAATCTGCAAACATACCACCGCCTTCCTCTGCTCTGGAGCTTCTGTGATATATGCCATTAGAAGGAAGAGGGGGGGTGTCCGCAGATATCAGAAGAGGAAATCTTTGTTCCCCTTCGCTATCCCCTCCCCGAGATTTCTTCGAGTGGGTACCTGCCGCGTCGTCCTCAGCGGGGCGTTTCTTGTTTATGGACGATCCTGGTTCTGTTGTTTGCTTTTTCCGTTGTTGATAACTCTCCCATGCGGTATCAGTCTCGGACCTATTGATATAGTTATTGAAATCGGCTATATCCCACCCAAGTTTGGGTAGTAATCCTCCAGCACCATCTCCAATAAATGATGCTAAGCTGCGCAAAAGGTTTCGCAAAGTTTGGTTCTCAGTCATCAGATCTAGAGTAGGACATGCCTGCACATGAACAATAGAGGAGTAGCAGAATAGCCAACAACACACCTTTCAATATATTGCGCATCTCCCCGAGAGCTTCGTCCTTCCCACCAGACAAGATTTCAACCCGTGCTTCGAGGTCACGAATCTACCCCAATAACTATGTATAAGCAAAGTGCACCTGAGTTAAGTAAAAAGTACACATACACGTTGTTGTTTCCTCAAACGGAATTCGCGCTGCGCGATACGGTTCTGGTCACGTCGGGCCGCTTGAGAGCTGTCCAACGAGTTCAATATAAAAAAAGTGAGACGATAGCCTTTCCGTCACGTACTTCGGATTCTTCTTTCGTCCTGGCTTTCCTGGAGGATTTGAACCATCACCGTTGTGTGACTCAAAGTCAGAGTCCTATACATTATGTCAGATAGTAGATTATAATCGTAAAGTACGCAGTATAATGTACGAACGTCGAGATCGCCAGAGACGCTTCGCTCCCTCGGCTCCTTCCCTCGCATTTAGGTGAAATGATGCTTGTGTGAGAAGGATTACGAGGAAGAAAGGCACACAAGATCCAAATACGCTCCAACAGTTACGTAATTCCCAAGACACGTTTTATCACTAAAAAATCAATGTACTATAGTGGTTCTTTCATAATTATAAACCCAAATTCCCATTCCTCATCCACTCCCAGTATTTGCATGCACGACATCACTCTCAGTCCCAACTTCTTTATGCAACACTCATACTATTATACGTGGTTAATTAGTATGCGTGAACGATCATAGCGTCACCGACATTGTGTGCTTCGTGTCTTTTATGTAGTCATGAATTCATGGTCACATTGACCGCTTTGATTGATTCCCTTGAATTCTATTACATGATTCTGGTGGTATATACCTGGCCTATATGCCCCACCGTTCCTCCAATTACTCTAGATATGACCTCGAAACCCACATTTCGCACACCTAGGATCAGACTCTGATGCCTTTATTGTCACAATGGACACTTCTGATAGGACATAGGTGCACTCAATTTGGCTCCAAAATTCCTGCTAAACTGACCACTTGAAGAATAATTTATCACCCAATAACAGACTCGAAAACTACGAAGACATCATTTTACCATCAAAACCTGGAGATGTATGTAGATGACCAACACCACCCCTACGGTGCAATGTTGGATTGGAATAGTTAGGATGAAACAAGAGGTAACTGCTTCAAATTTGGAATACAAACGGAAGATCGTATCAAATGGGAATGATCTTTATGTGGAGGCACAGATTCTTTGTACTTGACTGAGGCTCCCTCCTTTTAAGTGCGTTGACTCGCGGAGAAGAACAACCGCAACCTGGATACAGGGACAATTTCAGCTGGTTGTTACATCCTGCACACAATGTATCATGGATCACATCGTTGTAACATGTGTGTTGAACCTGTGGATCAAACAGATTGGACAATGGGGAATATAATCCGAAGGTGTGCATGCCTTCCTATATACCGCAGCATATCACTGCATTTCGGCTAGGTTTTGAGTACGATGTAATCATCTTACAGGTGCGATGATATGACACAGACGTGATATTCATCTTGCCTCAAATTGTACCACTGTGAAACGGTCAACGGCGGTCCTTCACGGTAACTGATGTAACAAAAACGTACTCCTTTTCGTCCGCTTTTTATACATTATGCGATGGCCACATTCACGACAACGAATCGGTTCTCGAGATTTTATTTCGTTCTTGGCACCACAGTCTCCATGAATTGTAAGATTAAATCCAAACAATACAGTGCTGAAGCATCGCCGTACCCGCACATATATACTCCATGTCTTGCCTTGGCGGTATAAGATGGTTTCCACCACCTTGGCCCCCGGTATTGACGTTTGCCCCCCCTTGTTGCTGATTCATTTGAGCGACTGGGTGAGAGGAGAAAGACGTGTATGCTTTTGTTTGTCATCAGGCCCAACGATCGGATCCGACATTGGTAAAAGACACTTTTCTTTGCAGATCTGTCAGGCGTAGTGATATTTTCGCTAGCAACTCGCCAGACAATTAAACTATCAAGAACATAAGAACCACGAGCATTCCTGTCCGATAACAAAAAACTCTTGGAACGATTAACGCACTTTCGGCATCTAGCATAGCCTCGGGAACCGTCAAGCTCTTCAAGCCAAGCCTGACATGAAGAATCTCGCTGGTATGGTCACAGTGCTGAGAGTCAAAGGTCACTCTATTCTGATGGTATCGACCAGATTGACACACTGGTGTCGATGCATTACATCCCGTTTCGTGTTGCGCTTGACCCATGCCCTCTCGGACGTCGTGCGAGTGTTCACATCGATGTTGTGGCTACTGGATACATAGCGACAACGGGCATACTTATGACAGGCCGTTCACATTAAAACACCAAGTGTAGCGATGGTATCTTGGGTCGACACAATTATACCGTGAAGTGGTAAGAGGCAACTGGCCCAAATCAGTAACCTATATCCCCTTGCCGACCGTTATTGATCCCTTCTGTTTTGGTCTTTACGACCATGGTTTGTTCAACAGAGTGATAATCTAGCATCTCTTGACAACATGACCGTGGGCTGTTTCCAAGGCGGTTAGACGCGAATCTCTTTATAGGCGGAGCTCCTCGTCGGGTGCCTTCAAGGTTGCCCGTTGCCTCCTTCAAGGCTACTTATACGCCAGTTTTCCTTTTTTTTTCTTTCCTTTTTTCATCGACAATGACCACCCTTCCTTCTTTTGTGGAACTCATGGCATCCCTTGGACTAGAAGCAAGTACCAAAATACTGGATCAAATGCCGTCGACGCGGTCATCTCCTTCATCTTCTCCTCGACCCGCCATTATAACGGCGCCTTTGTATTCTCGGTCCAAATCCACACAATCTTTACGGGACGCAAGTACAACTCGACAACGGGTCGCTCGTTATACTCCCTACTCCCCAGTGCTCGTACGCGATTATTTTTTAATTTTTCTGGTAGCCGAAATGACTTCATTATCACTAGTCTTCCGCTCGGCGGGGGAGCCTTTCATCCTTATCTTCTACTTCTTCAGAGATTGATCGGTCGCCCTTGCGGGTGAGTTTCGTAAACGATTCTATCTCAACTCCTCCGACTGAACACCATATAGGCTTGCTCTACCTCTCCGCGCACCACATCTTCCCCTCGACTATCCCGACGGTCATTGAATAAATTATCCGTCAATATATATGGTTCGGTGTCTGACCTAGCAGCCAACACCCCCATTTCTACATACGTCCGCCGAAAAACCCCAGGCGCATCCCCGACATCACCCACTTTTCCCCACGAAGGACGAAATTATACGCGCTCGGAGTCCCCTATGCCGGTGGCAGTCCCGACACTGCCGGCGCTGCTACCCAGCTCTGAGAATTTAGAAACCCTCCCTATAACGCCTTCTGATTCTGAGTCCGTACCTGATGAAGTCGACTCTCGTATTTATTCCGAGAGGCCCTCCGTGGATGCCCCACAAGGCGGGAACCGCTCCCGTCGTTCACACCACGCAGGCACTAGGATATCCACACCACCCCGTTCTGAACTTGCCACTCACTATCCGCGGCGCCCTTCTCTTGCTCATGTTGCTTGAGCTATTCGAACGTTCTTTCATCATTCTCTTGGACTCATTGTACAACCAATATACCTGTGGACATTTGACGTGGACTACATTGTAATAATATATACCACTTACATGCATTCCGTACGACTTTTTTCATCCCTGCCCTTTCACTCTTTTGGATTTTCCATAGGGCTTCCACTCCTTTTGAACATTCGGTTGCTTATTTGTAACCCTTCAACACCGCATGGTTTCGGTTCTAACGGGGTTGGATTCTGGACATAATACAATAGCATTTTCCAACTCAAAACAGTTGACACAGCCTAGATTATCCTAAGACATAAATACAGTCCCTCATAATAATTCCATCAACCTGGGTGAGCATACTGACTCGATAGCACTCTTAGGGACTGCGGTGGTTGTCTACGTGTACTCGAGTTTGATGGAAATCACGCAAAGAAATCAGCAATATCCCGAGCTGTCCCGCTCTTTGTATCGTATATAGCTTGTTCAGCACAGCCCCAGACCTCCTAAGTCTAGATGGTTGCAGTAAACCTTGTCGGCACAATCAATCATGAGATTCCTCATCAGGCCCAGGACACTGGCCCTCCATCATTTCCTCATTTTCATATTGAACACCACACCAAAAGCAATAGGTGTAACTGTCACGCAAGTAAGAGAGAACAAGGTGCAGTCGATCCTGTGCCTGGAGATTCACTACGTGAAAAGTAATCATCGTCAAGGTAGTACTAGACACGAACCTGGAGACGTAAAAATTGAACAACCTCTTCAATTTGCTCCGGGGAGAATGTTTCAGGTGTTGTTACAGGCAACCGTTGAAGGCCGTCCAACGCCTCAAGAGCATCTTCTTGCATCTGTCGCCGAAGGCGAGCCTGGACAGTTTCCCCTGGTTTATCATGGAATAACCTCAGGTGTCCATGTTTGGCGAGGGCGTCGGTTAGACCAGCAGGAAATGTGTCCGTATTGTTTGGATTAAGCCATAGAACATTGAACTGAGATCAGGTTAGAATTATAATAAACGATTGAGCCACTGCTGTCAGGTCAATGAAACTCAACTGGCTTTCCTGAGGCGTCGTCGAGCGTTACACACGTGCGCTGGGCGGGACCTATTGGTGGTGAAAATAAGAATCGCTTTGCCATAACCGTACTGAGTTGGCCTACCAAGCTTGCTTTCGGCGCGTCGCTCTTCATATTCCTGTCTCGCTCGATCGCGATAGTCGCGTTGATTGGTCTCTTCGGCCATCTTTGCCATCTTAGCAACTCTCTCGGACAACGTTGGAGATCGCGCACGCTTCCCCAAGCCGATACCTTGCTTCCCTGGATACATTATTCCGGATTATCAGTCAGATCCGATGGCGGGGTAACAAACCTGTTGCAACGGACCTGCCCACTCATTCAACGGAAGTGGTTCTATTTTATGGGACTTTAAATTCTTGACTACCGTGTTTTTCTCCTCCATTTCTTCGGTGTTGATGTTAATGCCGGGTTCGGGGAGTGAGCTGATGTTGGATATGTCCTCGTCGATCTTCCCGAGAGATTGACCCGGTTTAAACCCCATCTTCATCATCATAGAGAGTGCCTTGTTTCCTGGAGAAATCCCAGCATCCTCTTCCTCTTTGGCTCGTTCAAAAAGGCTCTTGCTGAGGCCTTCTTCTCGAGCTTCAATTTCACGTTGGCGTCTACTCTTGAGCTGATTCTCGTCATTCTTCAATTTGGCCTTTTTTTTGGCCTCCCTTCTAATCTGAGCGTATGTTTTGGGTGCCGATACGGTTGAGTTTGCTTCGATTAAAAATTTATCAGAAAGGTAGTCATCTTCATCTCCAGACATTGCAAGATAAACAACAGATACATAGACGGATCACGGACCGTTTTAGATTTTGCTGTCACGCCTTCGACTCAAAGACTGGGTTGGAAATATAGTCGTTTAGGGTAACGAAAATGCACAAGTATTATAACTATTGAAACGGCACCAGACCGCAATGTATTTGACTAATGAAACAGGTAATGTTGGCTGAAGGTGGTAGCCTACAACACAACCTCACGATCCTATGAAGCGATAACGTAGCATGAGCGTAACGGATAGAAGAGCGTAACGGGTCGTAAATTAAGCGGTTGCAACAACGGGAGCATCGGCAGCGGTGGTATCATTGGGAGCAGCACCCTCCCTGGATTCCTCCGCATCATCATCATGGGGAGCGTTAACGGCGATCTTAACGGCAATGGTACGTCCGCCGACGTCTTTGCCTTCCAGAGCTGCAATTGCCTTTTTTTGCTCTTCTTCTCCACCAACATCGACGAATCCATAGCCTTTGCTCTTGCGAGGCTGCCCCCAGCGCCTGCGAACTATGCGGGCAGAAGTGACGGCAATCCCAGCATTTGTGAATAGAGCAGCGAGGCCATCATCGTCAACACTGAATCCAAGGTTGGCAACAAAGAGCATGGTCTTGGAAGGCTCCCCGACGGGGTCCTCGCCAGCGGGACGGGGAGGGCGGGGGGCCCTGGGCTTGCGAACACGTGTTTTCTTGTTAGCAGTAGGATCTTCGGAGGCGCCGACTTCTGTATCAAGGGGCCCACCGTCAGAAGCCTCACCTTCGGCCTTGACCTTGGGCTTTCGCTTTGAGAATCAGATGAGAATCGCCATTTGGTTCTGAAGCAGGCCTGAAAGACTTACAGGAGCCTTTTTCTTCTTCTTTTTGGGCTTGGCTGCCTCATCAGATCCAGGCTCAGCAGGTGTGGAGTCTACTTTTGCAGGCTCGCCATTTGCTTCAGCCTCTGAGATCTCACCGGGAACAGCCTTGCTGCCACGCCTGCCGGGTCTCCTCTTAGCTTTCTTTTCCTTCTTCTCTTTGTCTTTCTGATCGGAGGGTTTGGCAACCTCGACGATTACTTGACGACCATCGAGTTCCTGCTTGTCAAGGGTCTCGACGGCCTTTTGTGCGGCCTCTGCGGTAGAGAGAGCAACAAATCCATATCCTGCTGAACGAGTGCCACGCAGGATGACTTGAGCTGAAAGGCTGAAGGGTGGGGTTGAGAATATCAGTTGTGATGGAGGCTGTGCAGTTATTGCCACGTACATATCGCTCTCGACGGGCGCAAAGAAAGTCCTCAGCCCTTCATCCGTGGTGGAGTATGCAAGGTTACCGGCAAAGACCTAAGATTGGATTGAAAAAGAAAAAATTGGCATTGGTAAGCACGATAATGTGGGAAGAGTACCTTGAAGCCAGGTGTTTCTTCGACTTTTTCTTGCATAACTGGAGGCACGCCGATTTCTGTAACAGGGGCGGCTGGGGCGTCAGACATTATGAACGGGGTGAGCTGGTGAGTTTTTGTAGTTGATGAACGGGGGGAGCTGAACTTGTTGAACCGGTTTTTTCGTGTCAAACTTGGAGGTCAAGAAAAACGCGATGCACAGGTGACTCCGCCTTTATGTATGCAAACACAGCCAAACTATCGCCCCATTAGGCAATTATGTTGATGTCGCTATGGTCACCCCAACACTTGTCGCCACAAAAATCCATTGAGTTATATATCTGTAAGTCTGCGATTGAAACGCGGTGTACTGCGGTATACTTATTGCATAGGCAAGTACTACACACTTCGATGGCATCGTGTTCAATGCTGAAGATGTATGAATGAGAAACGCACGAAAGTAGGTCGAAAAGTGGTATATCACCGCCCATCAATCACTAACTTCAACATAGCGCGCCAGTCTTGGCAAGGCCCGTGCGTGATCCCGGGAACAACCGTCATTTAAAGTTCAAAAAACTCGACAGTCCCAACCACAGTTCTTTTCCACTTCCTCCACCATCTTCCTTGACGACGTTGGGCCCTTCTCCCAGGCCAACTCACATTCTTTTGCTTCCCACTCGTTCACTCACGATATAAGAAAGGCTCACTACTAAACATTATACGATGGCCCCTACCAAACTTCTCAACCTCATCGCGTATTCTTCGCTGGCAATACTTGCCTGCTCCTTTGGAGCCACCCCTGTAAATGCCGTCTCTGTTGATACTTCTCACTTTGTACGTCACGCTGGACGCGGCCATGCTGCTGTTGCCAAGAAGAAACGCGGTGCAAGTGGCAAGCGATGCAAGCCTCGCCCAACTTCATCTTTAGGTCAAGTAACTAGCGCGAATCCCACTCCCAGCCCACCTGTTTCGACCAAAGTCACACCACCTCCTCAACCTACCACCGTCTCTACTAAGGCCCCTGCACCATCTCCACCTCCCAGTAACCCACCCCCTAGTAGTGGAGGTGGAAATGGCAAAGTTGGCATTGCTTGGGCCTTGGGCGAGGATCCCGCCCTCAAGAACTTCAAGACCAATAAAGTTTCCCCGTATGTATAACCCCTCTGCCGACTTTTTGTGTTCTTACCACTCTCAGAATTTACACCTGGAGTCCTTGGATTCCCCAGAAAGCCAAGAGCCTTGGTTTTGACCCTATTCCCATGCTATGGAGCGAGAAGCAACTTGCGGACTTTAAGCGCTTGGTCGTGAAAGGTTATGCGTCAACTGTTCTGGGGTTCAACGAGTGCGTCAATAAGTTGTTCTGTGCATTCAATTCATTAATTCTCCCTCAGGCCTAACCAAAAGGGACAAGCCGATATGACTCCCCAACATGCGGCCGATGTCTGGAGGCAGAATATAAATCCTCTTAAGGATCAAGGGTACAGGTTGATCTCACCTGCAGTTACTTCAGCACCATCTGGTAAACAATGGATGAAAGATTTTTTCACAGCATGCAACGGTTGTCACGTAAGTGGTTTATTAATACTTAGTAGAGTCGGGACCACTAATCCAATTTCTATCAGTTTGATGGCCTTGCACTCCACTGGTACGGTAACTCCCCTCAAGAGTTTATCAAATACATCACGGATTTCCACAACACTTTTGGACTCCCCATCTGGGTCACAGAGTTTGCTTGCCAAGTACGTGTATGAGTAGTCTTGTTTGACCCCTATGTATTTACGGAGCCCCTTCAGAACTTTTCAGGTGGTGCGCAGTGCACTCGTGATGAAGTCTTCACCTTCATGAAAACTGTGAAAGACTTCATGAACAACACTTCATGGGTTGCTCACTACTTTGCCTTCGGTCAGTCTTCATTTTTCCCCTCCCGAACTTGATAAATAAATGAAAATGTTTATCAAGGTGTGATGCACGATATGGTTGGTGTCAACCCTGCAAATCAGTTGATGGCCAGCAATGGATTCCCAACTGATTTAGGATACCTATACATTAACTAAGGTACTGATTTTATGTCGATCCCTTATCCTCTCCACCAGTTGCATTATATTTCTTCTGCATTTATCTGGATCCGTGCACTACACTAGATACCCGTCTCCCTCATTCCCTGTCCGGTTCTCATGTCGCCCTTCTTCCCCGCAGACCCGTAGTGCGGGCATTCTAGCGGCCGTTGGCTCCCGGCTTCTGTTTGGATTGTGTTACTGGTACTGGTACCGGAGTATATACGTCCTAGATGCACAGTTGTCGCGCGTGAATAGCATTTATTTCGAAATCGTCTTGTTTGTATTGTTAATGCTCATAGAAACTCAGGTCATGATACAAAACCTCGAGTTATTTTGATGTTGACCCATGATGGGTTTTGCCCAATTGGCATGTATATATGTGCCGCGCATTGTTTGTTCTGCGCATTATATTGGCATCTCCCTCGCACGCATTGCTGTTGTACTTGTCCAAAATACTCATCCTGACTTTGAAGGTCGTCTATTATGGTGGCGCATCTTCCACCTGCTGTAAAGCATCTCTTGACACTGCGCAATCCAGGCGTGTTATCTGGACCGTCAATCGCCAAGTTGCAAGGTGTTTTCACGCGTACGTCTCGTGATGCTCAAATTAAGAACGCGGAAACTGGATGGCTGGTTCTAACGGTAAGACCCAAACCACGCTGCACTCGATATCTCGGCGCTGAGTCTTGACTCGATCCATTCCCCAGACATGCACCCTTCTTACTGCCAATCGCCCAACAACCCTGGGTCATCTGTATCGTTTCGTGACCAATCCCAGTGATCCAGCCTCCCGGATGAATGTCAACATGGCCAGTGCCGTAAACAAAGCTGCACTTATGCGAGAATCTGCTCTGAAAAGTGTTATTTTCGTGGGCGTTCCCCGAGTGAGTAATTAATTCCTTTCAAATCCTTAGCCCCGTCTGTCGTCATATGAGCGTGTGGAGGACTTAGACCGGACTTTACAGGTCATACTTTCCCTCGTTGCGTTACATGAAGCGCTTGATGATGAGGTTCGGAATGCCTTGAGGACAGAATCACGAAGGTGGGACCGAAATGGTGCTAGCTAGGCTTCCTCGGCGTCCCTTTCTTGGTCTTCTGACATTAATTTGTTCGGAAACTAAAATTATTTTACAGGACCGCAACGTCCGAGAACATCGAATTGGTAAAAATGCGGGGCAGGCATCTTTGGAACTCTATCTACGCGCCTCATGCAGATAAACTCCATGACAAACTAGGGTCTTATCACCCAGACTTCATATGTGCGTACACGTTTCCATTCACTTGACACTCTGTTCCCAATCTTGGCATGAGGACCTGTTTCGTGTCGGCCGATCCTAGGGAATCGTTCCACTTATCTGATGCACAAACACCATTTAGGATCTCGATCTTTACTGATCTTCCTTTCCTTTCATACAGCATTCATTATCCAGAGCTATGGCTCGGTTCTTTCCCCTTTGCCTGGGTCATTAAAATCTTACTCTGATATGAGCAGTCTCAACGATCCCGATCAGGGGAACCTCAGCCGGGCACTAGGCTCCGTGGTTGGAATTGCTACTCTCCGAGCAGAAGGAAGAGTTGGCCCACAATTAATTAGCCACACTTTCGGACTTCTCAAGGCCCGATATATGCCAAACCAGAGTGAAGAAGATATATGGCTTTCGAGCGATGAAGGAACTGAGTGGGTTATACGTACCGTGGACGAGATTCTGGATGTTGTGTCATCAGAAGCCCAAGAGGTTGAGGTCAAGGTGAAATTATAGCGCAAGGTCAGGTCGGGTGATCATCATTTCCTGCCTGTACCTGTATGTCGTCTGCATCGTGTTCATGATTTCAACTCAGTCGGTTTCATACTTCTACCTCGCTTTTGTTCCACGTGAGTCAGGTTCATCTCGATGTAATTTTTTCCTATTATCGATGGTAAGATGCTGCTTGGTTATGCAAAAATGCCGGCTAGTCTTCCGGAGCCTCCTCGCGGAACACACAAGTAGATGTGATTTTTGTAACATATTCTCCGGCATCACAAATTTACCGACATACGCAAAATAGTACATTTTGAAATTGTAAAATACATGGTGGATAGACGTAATAGTGTTGTACAAGGCTACAGTTGATAATGACTTAAAGATGTTAGAGGTTCCACTGTGCGCAGAAACGATATAGCATGGCAGTGACTGTCACCGTGTCCATTATTGGCGGATGCATCTAGAATATCAACACGGGAAAAATCATCAGGAAGATCGATAATGACAGGGGTCAGAGAACACGTACCACTGTACCCGCGCCTGCCGTGCGGACAAAGTGGAGCTCCCCGAAAACGTCGCCTATTTGGTAGCGCGTTTGCCGTGTGGGACGAAAGAATGCGATAACCACGCCATTGCTATCTTGTAGCTATAACGCCTTCTATCAGGTGATACGAGTCTCGATGAAATTTTGGAAACGTACAAGAATGTCTGCACTCGTTGGGCTCGGCCGCCAGCGGTATTGAAGTCCGTCAGGACCGTTGAAGAACCGAGTTCCCTGGAGTAAAAAAGGTTAAAACACGACCATGAAAGACCTTCTGATATCTCACATATTGTCGAGGGTCCGGAATGACTAGATCGGCCATCGGTAGTGTATTCTATGAACCGATGTAACAACTAGGTGATTGGTTTATACGCCGGAATGCGCGGGAGACGACTGACCTTCCCGATAACGACGCGTCCAAGTCCACCATTAGCCGACCACTCGAGTTTAGCAACGCGGTCTTCTTTGTTGGGGCGGATCGCTCGCCACAGAGTCGTGACGCTTTGTCCGTTTGGACTAACGGTGGTCTGGCCAAGTAAGTTGGCATCAATTAGTACATCGGAAAATTGTGAGGGTGCACTTGAAAGCGATAGAGAACACCCCATGAGTTGAAGAGTTGACTTTCACGGGGATCCTGGTTGGTCCAGGAAAGAATGTCGTTAGATGCAGTGGTCATTTTCGATGACAATGAGGAGAGGTGCGAGATGTTGTAGGGAGGCACAAAAAAGGAATCGGGCAGTCAAGCTCTAAAGAAGACCATCTTTTAAACCTTTCGGATTTTGTATTGCGGTAGGTGTTGTATTTTTTAGTTGGTTTAACCTGAGTTTATTTTTTTGTTTTTAAAAAAATTGACGATCCAGGAGCCGATCGAAAACGTGGAGACATGCGACAAAATATGCAAGTGGCAGGGAACGTGTCAACGATTTTATGGTAGGTCTTGGTCAGTGGAGCAAATTTCGGACGGAAAAAGTCGAGGCCAACTGTGATCGAGAACGGCACGAGCCAAACGCGAACAGTTCGAGTTTTTTTGCCATATTTTGCTAAATCGTTTGTCAAGGAGAAGACCGGCAAATTCCAAACGTCTTTTGGTGATATATGGTTGGGCAAGAATCCACACACTAGAAGATCTTGAGAAAAACAAATGCCGTATTATTGCATTAAAGAACCAAAGAGTTTCGGGATCGTGGTGATGAATTCTTTTGGCTTCCATGAGATCGTCTCCATTAGGCAGGTTGGTTGCAATATAGCGGACCACAGATGTGGGGTGAGGCATCGAACGTGTATCCTGCATCCGGGGCTTGGGGCAACATGCCTACGTCGTGTCACTTCCATCGTTTCTTACTGAAATGGGAGAGGGAACGGCAAATTTTAGACCAGCCGCGTCATATCTTGTTAAATTTCGGTGTCCAACGTAAACTGTTGAGGTAACCGAAACCGATGAAGTGTCAGAAATGGAAATATCGTTCTCAGTCCACGGCGCAACCTAAGGGGATTTGGGAAAGTCAGAGATTTTCGCGTTGGTTATCTGTATCGGAGATCCACAGGGATGAGTTGAAAGTAGCCAAGGTTGAACTTTAAATAATGGCCACTGGCCTCACTATGCGAAAGTATTTGAGTACTAGTCACAACATTTCGCGATTCGAGGTGCGTTTATGGTGAACAGATCATGAATAATATGAACCATGTGGTGATCTATGAATTTGAGGATCAATGCAGCAGACCTTGGCATTAATGTGAGACACAAGCTAAACTACACGGGTAAACTCGGTGGCATAAGAATTGGTATATGTTCGTACTGATGGAGGCGTCATTAGCGTTAGAGATATGATATGGAGAGATACACTACCCACGGGGCCCGGTTCACGGAACGACCTGAACGCCTAAACTTCTTGCGCTTCCGACGATCATTCTGGCAATGGACTCAAGTGGGAGGTGTTTCATATGCTCATCTGTGGACTTGATCTTTGCTATTTCATACACGTGTTTGAGACTGATAGTTCCAGTTGTCTCGTGTCCCGGTTTTCCAGTTCCCTTTTCAATTCCGGATGCTTTCTTCAAGAAATATGAGGCTGGCGGTGTTTTGGTAATAAAAGTAAAGGAACGATCTGGTTGAACTGTTATGAGGGTTGGGGTGGGAACCCCTTGCTCGATATGAGCTGTTTTCGCGTTAAATTCTTTGCAAAAGTCCATAGACTTGACTCCACGAGCACCAAGGGCCGGTCCGACAGGGGGGGTAGGAGCAGCTTTCCCAGCCGGGATAAGGAGACGCTGTAGTAACTCAGAACGTTAGATTGAAATGACACGTTTTAAAATATGCATTTTCCCACCACAACCTGTGCCCTAGCTTTCAAAGCGGCTTTGGACATAGTACCAGGGATTATGGGGTCTGAACGGAGATGTACAGTTTACTGCTTGCAAGCGCGCGGACCAACGTTGACTCTTGTCCGAGTCAGTACTCGACAAGCAACAAAAATTGAAGGGACTACCGTGACGAAAAGGCACGTGACGATAGTGCCGGTGGCACTGCACTTCAAGTTCAACAAGTTCTACTTTCTATCACCACCAGGATTCCTTGCGCTCTTTTCCCACTATGAAGTCCTTTTTGGCTCTTGCACTATTTGTCTGTGTCGCTATATCCACCCCTTTGGTAATTGACGATACTAGTCAATTTGCCTTCGGTGATGGGCTCTTGAAAACATATCCTGGCTTTAACCTCGACCTTGACGCCCAGAGATTAATCCAAGTCGATGGTCAGGCTCCCGTATGGACAACGGAGCTAGGCAAGGTACCACAATTTCCCTTAGCACAAACCACACTGTGGTTTCTGATATACATATTAAGATTCGCGCCAAAGCCCAAGGCGTCAAGTTCTTCGACATGTGACTACTCAGTTATACCTTTTCTGTGACGTCCACTCACACCCTATCAATCTCCTTCAGAACAGACACCCAAGATCTGGGAGTGTCAGCTCACCTACGGCTTGAGAATAAACGTGAATCCTCTGCCCCTCCCGTTAAATAACCTCTTAGCGCTTCATCAGCCTTTTTCCCATCTCCGAATGCCACTGAGAAAGTCAGACCCATTTTAAGAACGCTCTCCACCAAGGGTCCAAAGGAGAACCTCGAGAAATTCACCAGTTTCCGCACCAGATGTATCGTGAAATTTCTTCCCTAAAGTTGACTTTTGCTGATGGGATGCGTCGCAGATTACCGCAGTGACGTAAAACATCATCTTCCCTGCAACGTGTTTTCCTTTAACCTTGCGTCCCTAGACTGGTAGACAAAGCCAATTATGGCTTCTTTCCAAGATTGCAGATGTGGGCTTACCCTTCGATCTTCTAGACCGGGACATTTTCACTTGACTAACGTAAATATAGATAACCCGTGAATGGGCATCTGAGTCTCTTCAAGAAATCATCACCATTTCTGAATTCCCCCACTCTTGGGGACAACATTCCATCGTTAGTCAACAACAGTGACAATGTGACTCAGGATTAATAACTATGGACAGATTCTCAGAATCAAAGGTTCCTCCAGTGATGATAGAGTCGTTATTGTTGGAGCACACCAAGACAGGTAAAACGGTTGAACTTTAAGCCATATGCCGCTTGCATGACACTCCTCTTCTCGGCAGCACAAACATGTGGCCCTTCCTTCCCGCACCTGGTATTTGCCACTTCTTTTTTCTCTTTCTTTTCACCCTGTTGTCTAATCATCGAATTAGGAGCTGATGGTATCGTATTTCCCCTTAACGCTGCCTTATTTCCGTCCATCGTTGATAATATGCCCTTTGTAGATGATGGTTCAGGAAGTGTAACAATTCTAGAATCATACCGCGCATTAATTGCAGCTGACTTTCACCCTGAACGTACCGTCGAATTCCATTGGTACTCTGCAGAGGTATTTTTCCCACGAATTCACAATGCGGAACCACCCTTACTTCGATCTAGGAAGGAGGCCTACTTGGCTCGCAAGCTGTTGCCAAGGATTATGAAGCTCGCTCGGTAAACGTGATCGCAATGAGCCAGGTACTCTGAGCTCTTATCCTTGTAGCATACGTTGACCAGAGAAACAAGTTTGACATGACAGCTTGGGTCAAGGTAACATTCCATCCTTGTATGCAACTACAAAGTATCTCACTTTAAAAGCGAGGAACTCGTGAGGAAGTAGGTATCATAACAGACTTCACAGATGCAGCGTGCGTTATTCTTATCTTCTCTTTTTCCTTGCCGAACAATCAAAATTTACTGACTGTTATGTTCTAGTCTCACGAAGCTTAACATGCAACTTGTGGATTTATATCTGGACATTCCTTACGTCGAGGTTAGTGGATCGCTTTTTGTATAACAATGGATTATCCGGCTCAATATTATATCTTTCGTGGTAGACTAAATGCGGTTATGCTTGCAGTGATCAGTTGAGATATTTCCCCTGTATTCTAGCCGAGCACATGTCCACAAAGGTACCATATTTAATTTTGCAGTGCCTCGTGGAGAAAAGCAGGTTATCCGTCATCCTTCACTATCGGTAAGGGTTTTTTAATGCATTTTAGAAAGAACCCTTCTCTGACCCCTTTTCGTATAGAAAGTTCATTTGAAAACTCGAACAAGAATATTCATTCCGCCAACGAGTTAGTTTTGTTTTCAATGTATTTGATTATCCATCTACTCAATCACACCTCATAGTCGCATTGATATCTCTGATGAGTTCAGCTTCGATCACATGCTGGAGTTTTCCAAACTCGCTGTGGCTTTTGCTGTCGAGCTTGGAGGCTGGTCAAAATCGGATTAAATTACACATATTACACAAACGATAGCACTCTCATTTAAGCAGTTATATCAGCTCCCCCTTATAATTTCGAAATGCCAAACCATCTACTCCATAACAAATTATCTCTGATGAGGTGATGATTGAGTGAAACACTGGTTGTACCAGGTGGTCCCTCTTGGCCTCAAGCACGGGACACTGTAGACCATCAGTCAAGTTGAATTTCATAAATGAATTTTAGACTACCTTCGAATTCCGATAATCCCATATGCATATACATCCGTCCTCATAGCCCCTAACGAAGTAGCTCATATAGGTACCTCCACGGTTGTATCTAGATGGCGTCTTTCCTTCACTGCGATAACCAAATGCACAATCCGAAGGTCTGTTAAACCCAGCGCATCGGCTATCGTATATTTGTATTTGGGTATCAAGATGGTCGACCTTTATGAAAAATCAGCCACTGAACACTAACCGCAAGGGTAGGCCAACAGACTTCCAATATTGTGAGATTCGGGGCGTTAGGGTGAATGTGAATCTGGTGAATTGTGTTACTGAGTTTAACTTCCAACGGAACCGCCGCTTTATGATTTAAATCTAAAGTAGCAATAACCTTCCCGGCACCAACCAGTATAAAATCATCACGGGGGCCAAGAGCTAACGGCGTCGCACCACCAATACGCGCAATTGTTTCACTTGATGCGCGGTCATCGGCGCTAACTTTCCATAACTTGACTGATTTGTCGTGACCGCCGGTGAAAAAAGAGGTCGTCGAGTTAGTAGACTTCGCAGGTGCGAGACAACTCACCCACAGGCTGTTCCCAAGGGAAACATTACTGTAAAGTTTTACATGTCCACTATGTCCGAGGTCCCTCATGTGGGGGGTCTCGCCCTGGTTCCGTCAGACTTTATATGCCTCTTGAAATTTGTTTTACCTTGATCATGGAAATCAATGATATTTGGCATGGACCAAGTTCATACGCGACGACAATTGTATCGCCGATAGAGCAAGCATCATTCACACGTCGAGTGTCGTCATGTTGGCCGGGCAAAGAGTATGAAGAAATTCGTTGCCTGTTCTGGACCGATGAGTTCAGTCCAAAATCCCATATAAAATCAGACGAACCTCGTTTCACGACTTATGAATTGGATATCAGCCCGCATGGAAACTGTGACCAAAGGAAGATCGGGATGTGATGGAATAAGCACACGCCTTGGACGGTTAAAAGGGGTGACTGGTAGTCGACAGGGATTTACGCCTAACCCATGGGTGCCGAGCACCTGCCTGAAAGCCGATCGATGTTGTGCACGGCCACTTGGGTCGCCCGAAAATTGTTGAGAAGCGGGGTCCTTGGGAAGCGATGAGACCAAGTTGTGGATCGAAGTTCGTGATGTTGGGCTTTGTACCTGCTCAAGAACCTGGTTGATGGACCGAAAATCAGGAAAAAGGAAAAGTGAAGGACAGCGAACTTTGTATGTTACCCTATTATTGGAAATAATTCCTAACGCGGAAGGATAATCGTTACCACCGTCAAACCCGCTTTCAGATTCACTGTCCGTTCCTTCTTCGGTCAAAGTCCCATCTGAATTGGAATTGAATGTTTCTGAATCGACGCTGACAAGATGGGTGGATAATGGGCCTTGCTTCTCCATAGCAGGATAATTTGAATGGGTTTCGTTTTCATGAGGGACTTCAAGTGACATGTGGGGACTTTCAACAACCTTGGGGAGATCAAAAGGGGCATCCAGTTCTATCCTGTCACCTTGGGGTCCTGGTGGGCCATGTGATCCAGAAAGTCCGCCTCCATCGTTAATGACCCAACGAACAACAGCCAGTGGACCCAAGTGATCTCTCCAAGGAAAAGGCAAGGCCTTGTTGTGTATCACAGAGAATGCCGCGTCTGCAATATGAGCATGAGTAAATTTCACAGAGATCGTCCCATGTCGAAATTGAACAATTTCGTCTACACTATTCAACACTCAGTTCAAGTATAAATAAACCGCTGTTCATACGCACGATAAAATGAAACCGCTGTCATTAAGTAGTCTTGTAATATCCCGGGAGGTAATATCCGTTGGTAGGTTTTTGAACACGACTAAATTTATAAGACGGCCCTCATCCAGACCCTCTGGAAATTCTTGATCCAAAAGGGAGACGAGATATTCCTCATGGTCAGATTCATCGGAATCAGTTGGGTTGATTTCAATGATGTCTGCCCCTAGTACTCCTTCGTCTGTAGCTATTTTCTTTGTTCCACCAGACCGCGATGGATTTTCTTCAGATCCGTTTGTGGACGCCTTCACTAGGTTATTCTCCTGCGCTTCCAATGAGGGAAATTCATCATCGATAATAATAGGGTTGAAGCTGTGGTAGCCTGTCTCATTAATTGATATGGCTGAATTTTCAGCTTCGAAGAAGCTCTGTATAGGCCCCGGAGTGGGTCGTTGCGGGGGATATCTTCCCCAGTTAATTCCCACTCCATCCTGACTGAATGTAAAATTGAGCCTTGAGGAATCTAGACGGACGAGGTACTCACAGTAATAGCGACTCGCCGATAACCCGTCTGTCACCGATAGAATCTGCAAGCTCTTTTGTAGATGTTTCGGGTATTCGTTGTTTTTTTATAGTAAGATTTTCAAGCTTAGATGGACGACGTCTTTTAGGAGCTGAAGGAAACGATTCCGAGTAGGCTGGATTATTCATAGGGCGGCAACGTGAGAGTGGAACAATTTACTAATTGAATTGCCAATCAGTCCATCCTTTTCAGATAAGTAATAAAACCGGACTTAGCCAAACCAATGATATGATTAACTGTCACTTATAATAAGTATATATATAGGTATTTGTAATGCTCTTCTTTATTTACATCATATGTGAAAATTCATGTTATTTTTATTGCCGTTGGCTAGAGCAACCTGGAATCCGCGTCCGACCCGGACCATTCGGTTCCATCGCTCAGACTCGTCACCCTCATTGTTGCATTACACGTCAAGGCCATCATTATAGTGGTGCTACACCTGAGCCCAGCAAATGTCGACTCGAGCTCGTAAAGACGATATTGAGAAGGCTTATGCGGTTCAATCAAGAGCAGCCCTCGAAGTCCGTCATTTCGGAGATTTTTGAGCGCCGCAGTCACCGACATTTTTTTAATAGGGTGCAGCACGGGGAACTGCTATCGGGCTTGGTTTAGCTTTTGTGGCTCACTGTACTTGGCCTTTATTTCGGTGATTACGATCCGAATCCCAGACTCCATTTTTCACACTCACGTCTCGCCACATTTACCAGACGCCAAACTCTTGCTTTCAAGGGTTACTTAGTATCAGGATGTCAGTTCATTATTTTTGTGGGCATGAAGAGAATTGTATAACATCTGTTTTATCAGTTACTTGTTTCGGTCTTGTATTCAGTGCAGAGTACGCATTACAGAGACATGAAATACTTCGAAGACACGAGGAGACAATGATTCGAAGAGAGGCTCGATATGACTTGGCGAGACGTGGACTTGTTGGTACTGAAACTGAGATTGCTAAATGGAGGGCAGCTCGAGAGAAGGAATCTGCGGATCCAGATGAAACACATTCATGAGTAATCCCGCTGCAAGATCTACAACAGACATTTCGATAACGTCTATCTATATTTGTAGGCGAAGTAAAAATAGCGGGCAATGCCCTTGTAAATGATTGTGATATGCTTAGAAATACCAACGGATCCACAATATTCATGAAGGGGAGCACGGATTGGATATATATGTTGATTCGTAATACTTCAGTACCCCTGCTGCGTGTAATCAGGATGTGACTGTTGGGCAGGTACCCAATGCCCCCCTTGACTGCCGTGCTGCATGGGAGAATTTGAATTGGAGCCAGAATGGTATGAAGTGTTCTGAGAAGTAATTTGCATTGGAGGTGGGGGCGGGGGTTGGCTCTGTGCATAGAATGTAGGTGGTGGCGGTGGTGGAATCGGAGGTTGTTGATAAACTGCTTGTTGCTGATATGTAAGATTGACGGGAGGTTGTGGGAGACTGGACTGGCGTCGCGAGTTAGATGCAGAGACGGTTTGTAGTAGAGGCGGCGGTGGCGGTGGCGGCGGCAGCGGCAGTGGTGGCGGCGGAGGTCCAGGTACAGCTTGTTGGCTACTCGATGCATAGGGCTGGTGAAGCGATTGATCGATGTTGTATTGAATTGGAGGTGGAGGTGGAGGCGGGACAGCTTGGTATGGATTACTTGTAGGGAAGGCTGGGACCCCAGCCTGGCTTGGATTGTATGAAGTCGAAGGCTGTTGTTGCGGACTTCCAGAAGACGGAGGAGTGGAATAGGGCACTTGCATTTGAGGTTGTGCATACACAACTTGAGGTTGTTGTGGAAGTGGCCTTGAACCTGCGCCGAAATTAGATAACGCTACGCCTGGAGGAGGGACAGGGGTCGGAATATTATCATGAGGAGGGGTAGGTGTTACGGCGTATCCAGGATATTGCTGTGGGGCTGGCTGGGGGGAAGCAGGGATAGATGATGAGGACCCATACTGGGGATACTGAAATGATTGAGATGGAGGGAATGGCAGCTGAGAATGAAAGCCGTTTGATGAAGAGGGCGTTAAATAAGAATCGACATTTGTTGGCACAGACGCCTGGGGTGAAACTGGGGTATAAGTCGGATGCGAGTTAAATTGTGATTGGACATAACCTCGGGAGGTGGGAGGTGGGGACAAGGGCGGCGCAAAGAAGTTTGGATCGGAAGGATGAGAAGAGTGCGAAACAAAACCTGACTGGGTTGTTAAGGGGATGAATCCGGATGATGATGTCGGTATACTGTGTCGAGGTCTATGGATGTGCGGTTGATTATAAGTGGGAAGAGGGCCTGTCTCGTATTGTGGCTGGTAAGGAGGCTGAACACTGAAATGCTGCTGTAAAGAAGAATGTCCACCATTTTGGCTCAATGAATACGTCGAGGGAGTGTCAGACGTATTATGAACATATCCATGAGATGGATGGGATGAGGGGGTTGGGTATCCTACTGGAGAAGATGGACGAGGTGTATGTCCACCTCGAGGGAGCTACATGAGATGGCAGATGAGGGTTTGTATGACGGTTTTGATCTCTTTGATAGAAGAATGATACTTACAGGTAAACTCTCTCTTCGACGATGAGGTTCCGATATACCAAACTCCCCAAATTCATTTGCGATTTTGTCGACGGAAGATAGATGAGTTCTCTGTTCGTACGGTGGTACGTAGAGGTCGAGCTGAGCTAGAGAGGTGGATGCTCTGAGGGACGCGGGAATATTCTCCGAATTTTGACGAGAGTGATCATATATACTACTAGTTGAAACAACTCTCGATGGCTGAGCAACGCCATTAATCAAGGAAGAAGGTAGGTCCCCTGAAGGTGTGAATAAACCCGGGCCTCCATATTGTTTACTCTTCGCCGGCTTGGGCGTGACTTTCTTTTCAGGTGCAGGCTCCTGAGAGTCTGCAGTCATGAGTGCTTAGTCACAATGATGTCTAGAATACGTACGTTTGACCAGAAAGTTAATTCAAGATATACCTTCCCCGAGAATTTATCTTTATTCATCAATGTAAACCACTCTGTGGCCAGTTATAAAATGAACAGAGTGAGAGTAATACGCCTCACCATCTGTCTCCCCTTTGGTTAGCACCTCGGTCAAATCAACGTCGGCTTCTCCAATAAGATCAGGCTCCCGCGGGTCATCTGCGAAACAGGAAAGTTTCATAATCTTTCCACCCTTGATCTTCTTTGGGGCCTTATCATCTTTTGGTGGGGGGGGTGGGGGAGTACCATCCCCACGTGCTGTCCGCTCTAGCAAATCGCTGACATCCTCGTAGAGAGTAAAGCGGATCTCCTCATCCCATTCAGGGTGTTGTCCACCGCGTTTTATGGCTTTGGTCCTACGTTTTTCGCTGTTTACTGATACAACACAATACGGGTCTTGCTTCCCTATGTGTCTCTTGTTCGGAAGATGATTCTGGGTCAAGTAATTAGATTAGGAAGGCACCAAGTACAAAAGTGACTTACTGCTTTCAACACCACAACAATAAGGGTGCCGATTTCACGTGGAGTCAGTGACATGGGTATCAGGATACCTTTGATATTAGGATAAAAGCCTCAGAGATAACTGCATAAACAACAGTTGAAAGAGTCCGTCGATCTGTGGGCCACAATTCAGTGCTTGACAAGTCACGGTACCATGGACAGAACAGGGTATTTGGCCTTATTTCCGTCTATTGTGTATACTTCAAATACGGCCCTTAAAATTGACGGGTAGTACATATTGTGTAACGTAACCACTTCCAACATGAGCTGATTCCGCAGTTAAACCGCAGCCGCAGTTCTTCAGAAACACCCCAATCTCATCGCCTCTAACTTTACATCACTTCCCAGGTTTATAGCTCTTGTTCGTTTTGAGAATCAACCCTGGCTTGCGATCAGCTAAGTCCAGGATCATTTCTGCAAAATAACTGTTTGCCCATGCAAACCAGCTCCGCGTATAATCAGAAGAGTTGTAAATTGACTGCGACTCGTGTATCAATCCAAGGCCGTTTGTATTCTGAGAAAACACGTGATTAGTTGTTGAACATGTGACGTCTTGAATTGAACTAACGTTAGCAATAGTATACAAAGCTTTCATGATCTCAGTGTCATCATCTGTACCAAAAATGGCTGATATCTGGGACATCGGCCTTCAGGCCTTGTCAATAATAGTATTTACTTGATACAAATCTGGGTACTAACCAGGGATGCCATGGGTCCACATGGGGTCCTCTATAAATGATGTTTTGAGTGAGGTGCTGTTGAGGCTCAAGGTGCTACATACCCAATTCCACTAAACATTTTCCCTGCTGCAAAGTAAGGGTTCTTAGGAGACATGAGCAGTTTTCGGGTCGCTTGGTAAGCGGAATCTTTCTTGTCAAGGAATCCAAGGTATGGGAGTGATAAAAGAGACTGGAAAGGCAATATCATGATCCTGCATCGGGCGCTTCGAACTGTTTCGGCTTACAGGAACATTCGCGTCATCCATTACATATCGTCCGCCAAAGCCTTGGGAACCAGATTAAGTAGATATGGACGTATCGGTAGAGACTAGTTTACCGTTAGTTTCGTACGCGAAAATGTTATCGACGACCTGCGGGGAGGTAGAGTATCAGTATCTGTGAGAGAACGGCATTACGGAGGACGGGGAGTGCTCGCCGTAGTTTTCCAAATGGCACCGTGTATCCTAGTGCTCCAAATCTTTGCTTGCTGGCTGACGTCAGGAAGTTGGCGGGCAGAGTCCAGAATCTCAGCCAGATGTTTCAATTCAACACTTAGCATTGCATTTGCCGGCGTTAGAAAAGCTTTTCACCAATAAAAACTTGTAGTAGTACATCCTGGGTACAAAGAATTACTTACCGAAAATGCTTAAATCGTCAGAAGGTCTGTGATGTGTGCCCACAAGCCCTGTGTATGCTTTTGGCTCCCCATTGCCACGGTTGTCAACCATCGGGGAAAGCGCGCCATTCCCTCCAGTCCAATTATAATATGAGATAAAATTGAAATCAGCATCGAAGGTAGGCTGTGATTGTTCGTTAATGACACGAAAAATCTGGTTGATGGCTGTCCGCCCTTTCCACCCAATATAGTTAGTGTTTTAGTTTAAAAGAACACGGCGCCAGAAGAACGACCTACAATTTTCGTTGATGAATGAACTATCTCCGGTTGCTTCGTAGTAAGACCTTGATAACTTCAAGAAACCGCACAACGAGTCGATCTCATACTGTAATGGATCAAAAACAGCCGATTCTTTTTTTGAATCTCTTACCGACCTTGCACTCAAAAACGATTTTATTGTCCACTGGGCTGTGATGAACATTTGAAAAACATTCTGAGTTCGCTAAATTGGGCGCGCTCACGGGTTTACAGTCACGCCATCTGCCCAATCATTATGGGAAGGGGATAAACCACTTTCGGGCGGCGGTTGAAAGGCTCCACCTATCTGACTTTAGTCAAATATACTGAAAGCACAAGTTACTGTAGCTGACAATAGGGAAACTGTGCAACATATCGGGCTTCGTTGTTGATGACCGCTCTTACTAAGGTTGCGAGGTGTGGATCCACCGCGAGTAACGAGTGGTAGTGAGCAAACTGGTAAGTCTATATTAGAAGGAATTATATGCAGTTCACAGGGCGTACTTGATTTGCGGTATCGCGCAACCACTGAGCACTATTGGGGTGATATTAACATTTATTTTGTGGGACATCAAAAATCATGACAAACGTGATGTCCTAAACAAGCACTCGGTTCAGCCTAGGTAATTGTTGATTGTGTTTATTGAAAAGAAGACTTTCCCCAGTAATGATAAACGCAAGATTTTCAGCCTAAACAAGGTAGGCTGGTCAGAAACGGCACCATGGCTTATTGTTTTAGAACAGATAAAATACCTGATTAAAGTATTTCACCGTGGTGTCTAGGTGGTGTGAAGTTCGCACTCTTTGTGCAAGGCACAAATCTTACCCAGTGTATTAGGGAAAGTGTTTTCGAACAACCTGGCAAGATCTGGGTCCTTGAGCAACCCTTTCATGTCCTGGATGACTTTCTAATACAATTGAATTTTGTCAAAGCAATGACCCAAGGAAGAAATTTAGAAATACATACTTCCACAGCAGAACTATTGAACGTTCGGCAAGAGGGTGCGGGCCGCATGAACGGCAAAGCTAGTGGTCCTGTCGATGGTGTTCCATGTGGGCTCTGAAGATGTTTCCATTTCAAGATTCCATGTTTTTGAATGCTGTGGGACGAACCTGAGAGTATCCTGTGTAGTCAGGACATTGACCACTGACGGTAGTTAACACTGTGGCCAGGGCCAAGCCCCCGAAACCAAACTTCATTTTCGTAGGGTGCGAAAGAACTTCAGAGAAGAACCGCGGGGGGCTGAACCGAAGAAGTACACCTTTTATAAGGTCCACAAGTATTCTTGGAACATTCAGTATGGAAGGGAGCATATGCAGCGATGGGGTCTGGGTGGGGTGCACGCTCACGAGACTACTATAGAGCTAATTTGGGTGTGGAATTAATACGTGAAGGGGCCCCCGTGACCTTGGAAAGAACGTGAAATATACCCCGATGACTTCAAGTTGTCTTCTTCGCTGGGAATTTTTGTTGAGGGTCATGCCATGGGCTGGAACAATCAGTACTTATTCTCCACCCTGGGCCAGGGTTTGTATGCAAGTAATATGAATCCGACATTTCGAGTCATAATAAATCCACATCGCACCCTGTAGTAGGCCCTAACATACCTAATTGAAAACATGACAAGGCGCGTTCTCCAAATTATGACCCCTTGTATGATTCACTTGCACCATTTGCGGAGCCCTAATTACAAACGTAGTCTATGTTTGATGTATATTGTGCAATAATTATAATATAGTGTGTTACACAATGTGGAAGATAATTCACAATGATAATCATGGGAAAGCATGTTGAACCGGTAGAGAATTATTGTCAATAAAATATGAATATGGGCTTTAGGCCTAGCCAACGTCTTTCTCGCTTGCAGATGTCGCCTCCTCACCAGTTTTGTCTTCTCCGTCCCGTTGCAAATGGGTTTCTGTTACCGGGGTCCCGCCTAATGTCTGCTCCGGGTTACCGATCGACTTGATAACCTGAGCAACAGTATCAGTCGATATTTTCCTCTCCCCATCAAGCAGTGGCTCCTTATTGCTTTCTACGCTTGATGGCGGTTCAACCTCGATGCCCTCCAACGACATATTTATGTTGATTGGAGAGGAATCGACGATGGATACTTCGGGTGTCTGGAATTCAGGTTCTATGGGATCCACTTTTATATCACCTTCCCCATTGACCGCCTCATCAGATCTGTCGTAAGTATCTGCGTTGTCGGTACTTAACCCACCTGTCCTGATACTATTCGTGGTCCACAGGCTTCGTTCCCTGGCCAAAGAAGGTGTTCCTGTGCCTGCCTGAACTCTCGCACTCCACCTACTCGCCTCACTCTCCCAGCTACCTCTCCGGGAGCTCCGGGGTCTCAAAGCCCTTACGCTTGCATCTACATCACGCTCCTCTAACCCATCGTCGCCTAGGAGGTATTGACTAGTACTTTCTGCATCCGCGTAGGTAATACTCCCTCCAAAATGGGACAAAGAATCATTAAGGCCCCGGCCAGAAGAATTCCCAGATTGAACATTAGGCGCGCGTAAACCCGGAACCGCGTATGCAGATGACGCAAGTGTTAAGACAGAAGCATTATCAAGAGGTGGTGAAGAAGGGCGTGGATTGTTGCGCGGGTGATGGGTCGTATGCAATGGCGCTTGAACTACTCCGTTGCCGTGCGGCATAGCTGATTGGGACCCGGGACTTCCTGGATTACTTAGAGAGGAGGGGCGAGAGGAAGACTGAGGAAGAGAAGAAAATGTAATGGAAGTGCCACTCCCATGAGGTGGATTGGTAGTAGTAGACGATGTTCGAATGTGGGTTTGAAAGCGGTTTACATATGATGGGGGGGTCATGGGTGCTTGTGCGATATGTGCCATTCCATTCCCATTCAAATCAATACTTAATAAGGTGGTTGGCTTTGTGCTCGCAGCCATACTTCGAAAAGTACGAGGGTCGGAAAGATAAGAAGAGGATGAACGTGAAGGAGAGGGGGATGGTGGGGCACTTGGAGGTATTGGACGAACGGAAGCGTCATCGTCAGCTTCCAATCCGCTGGCGGGCGACCATGTTGACTCGCGAGCAAGGGATGATTGATCTAGTGAGGCGTCGTCGCCCTCATCAAATTCCCTATCATCGTCATTCAAGGAAAGTGTTTTGCGGCGGACTGATTCCTGCCTCCCTTGTTGCCTTGTTCCATGCGACGTCGGGGACGGAACTGGCGAAGACGTTGCACGAGGTGCTAGTCGAGATGGCAAAGAAGTCGGCCCAGCTCGACCCTTCCCATTTGTGGCTGAATTAAGATTCTCCGCCCGTTTCGTTCGCCCAGTTCCCGCTAACTTACGTTGAAACCAATTGATGATCGGTTTGCTTGAGCGACGGGGTACATTTTTCTGCTGTTGAATAGGCTTAGCGACGGGGTTGGTTGTTGGCAGGGTGTTCTTGACTTTGTTGAAAGGTTGGGTCTTTGACGGAGAGCCTTTGGGGGTGATTTGGGGTTTGGCTGCCTCTGGGGCACCCTTTGAGTACGGATTGTCCAAGGACGTGTGAGGTGATGGCGACATGAGAACGAAAAGTGGCAGCGAGGAGACTCAGCGCCTGGGTAAAGAAACTTTTAAGGTGACCGGACAAAGACCAAACAGTCAAAATTGCAGTGGTGACTGTTGGTGACCACAGCCATGCG
>MU150231.1:741347-844795 GCA_015584075.1 Collybia nuda
CAGCCATGCGTGTTGTCATTTAGATCTCAGATCATGCTCTCATTTCTTGGCAACAATGAAATGTCCATAAGGTCCATTCTTCGAATCATTCTATACACGGTGATGGTACAATTACTATGATATTTCGCACAACATATATTATTCTCTCATCACTTTCCCAACTTTACCAATCGTTCCTCTTCGTTTTCTTTACTGGTGTCCCGACAGGAATTTTGGATCCCTTGTATCCAAACCCGTCCAACCACGGCCACATTTGAGATCTCCGTTGTTCAAAGGCCTCAATTGATGGTCCCTTTTGCATCGTCAGAGCGATGTCGTCAAGACCATTCAGTAAGCAATGTCGGCGGAAGGGGTCCGTAACAAACGGGATCGACGCTTTTCCGTTCATCCTGTGGACTTCTTCCTTTTCAAGATCAACTTCCAGTTCCAAACCCGCCTCGGCGTCCTCAGCCAGCACGCGACAATCTTCAGGTGATAAGACTACGGGCAACATACCATTTTGCATAGAGTTACTACGGAAAATTTCTGCAAAACTGGGAGCAATAACACATTTAATGCCAAAGTCATTGCTAGGGGGATTGGTAAGTACTACATTTTGTGAGTTATAGAGTCTTATCAAACTTACAGGCTCCATGGGGCGTGCTCACGGGAGCTCCCACAACCAAAGTTCGCTCCTGTACTGACCAGGATCTTGGCTCTGTTGTAAGGAGCATGATTCAAGATAAAGTCAGTGTCTTTGCCGGTGTGGGGGTCTTTGCGAAGGGTGAAGAATAATGCGTCTGCCAAGCCAGTTCGTTTAAGAGTCTTCAAAAATTGTTTCGGGATGATCATGTCAGTGTCAACGTTTTCGATGTGCATCGGGGCCGCGATACCCTTCAGAATAGTAAATTTCTCGACGCTAGAAGGCGTTTCTGCTGAAGGCAGAGGTGTCAATGAAGAGGCTGAGGGCGCAGCGGGTTCTTCAGGCATGGGCGATGCCTCTGCTTCATCCATGAAATCAAACGCGCTGGCCAACTTTAGTTGAGGACCAGCAGCGATGCGCGCCTCTGCTTCTGCCCCCATGAACTTTCGTACATCCACCAATTTTCCTGTAATAGCAGCAGCAGCAGCCATTGCAGGACTCAGGAGGTGTGTGCGTCCGCCAGCTCCTTGGCGGCCCTCGAAGTTACGATTACTGGTGCTTGCGCAGCGTTCTCCAGGTGCCAATTGATCGGGGTTCATTCCCAGACACATTGAACACCCTGCTTCACGCCAGTCGAAACCCGCACGTTTAAATATTACATCAAGACCTTCGGCCTCGGCATGTTGTTTGATTATTCCGGACCCTGGAACGATCATTGCGTGAACTCCCTGTGCTACTTTAGCATCGGGGCCAGCAGCAAGAAGGATCCTAGCAGCTGACCGGAGATCCTCGATGCGGCTATTGGTACAAGAGCCGATGAAGACCTTGTCGATGGGGATGTCCTGCATGGGTGTGTTAGGGGTGAGGCCCATGTATGCCAGAGACCGCTCCGCTGAAGCACGTTTGGTCAGGTCGGTCATTTTCGATGGATCTGGGACAGCTCCTGTGATCGGAATAACATCTTGAGGGGAGGTACCCCAGGTGACAGTAGGAATAATGTCAGAAGCGGGGATATTGACCTCGATATCAAACTTGGCGCCCTCATCTGTTTTTAGGGAACGCCAGTACGCCATCGCACGTTCCCATGCCTCGCCCTTGGGGGCTAAGGGCCGGCCACGGAGGTAGTCGAAAGTAACGTCATCGGGGGCAACCATTCCGGCACGAGCACCCGCCTCAATACTCATATTGCAGACGCTCATACGTGCCTCCATGCTAAAACCACGGAAGACAGACCCTGCGTACTCGATAACGCACCCAGTGCCTCCAGCGGTGCCGATGACCCCAATGATGTGCAAAATAACATCTTTTGAAGTGACACCCTCCACGAGGTCACCATCGACCGTAATTCGCATGTTTTTGCTTTTCTTTTGCAAAAGAGTTTGGGTAGCCAAAACGTGTTCGACTTCGGATGTACCGATACCAAAGGCGAGGGAACCAAAGGCCCCATGTGCTGTGAACGCTGTTATCAAAAAAGGCTACTGAGCTTTTAGAACGAGATAACGAACTGGATGTATGAGAATCACCACACACACATGTGATGCCCGGAAGCTGAAATGAAGTTTAGAATGTAAACAGCAATTATGCCACCCAACATACTGTGAAGCCTTGTTCGGGCCCGATGATATGGACAATTCCTGTACAGAAGTTAACGTCAAGCCTCTTGTAATCAATATGGCAAGGCCTCACCTTGGCGGCGGTCCTTCATTCCGAAATATGTTAACCCAAATTCCTTCACATTGTCCTCCAGAGCTACACACTGTGCGCGGGAGTCGGGTTCGATAATGAATGACTGTACATCCGAGAAGCCCTTCCGCGAATTGGTCCTGTATGATGAAATCAGGTGCGAATCTATAGAGCAATTATTGATGGCTCACGGAACGTTGTGATCCACCGTAGCTAACGTACAGTCAGGCCGGCGGACTGGCCTTCTGGCATTTCGCCTTTAATCAACTTTATCAGCGAAAGATTTTGGAAAGATTTTGTCTAAATACCCACAGTCCTTCAAACGCTTGTGGGCTGGTGACTTCGTGTACAAGATGGCTGCTGAACATTAATATATAGTGCAAATATATGCAACATATCACATACCGATCAATGTAGACCAGCGCCAACCCATCGTCTTTGATATCTCTGTTGCAGGTAAGTTATGTCATTATATGATGTATTGTCAAGATCGCAGTTGAGATGGAGGGCTCACACTACGTGGTCGTCCCATATTTTGTCATATAAGGTCCGTGGGGCAGAAACAGCAGCAGGCATTTTCAGTGTTGAGGGTAAAGGTGAATAATAACTAGATCAAGTTACTTCGTTCACTTTAAATATGACTGAAAGATTCGGAGTCGGAGAGCTCGGATTACTTTCAGTCGGCCGAACTGAGACGGATTCGGCTTAGCCAATAAGAGCTGATTAAATTGTCAACTTTGTTTAGATAATATTAAATTTATTTGCTTATTTATTTATACTCCGCATCAAAATCAAAAGTCTAATAATAATAGTAAGTTGCCTTGTGTAAGCTGTTGTGACCTTTTTCCTCCAACCTTGGTACCTATCTATATACACTTCAAATTACAGTCAAACATTCAAACGTGCAAAGCTTCACAGGTAAATTTCGCAATTCGTCTGAATCACCTGTGGACCACAATATAGTGACTTTCGGTACACAAAGCTCACCCGATCCATGCCCTCTGAGCTATCACTGTTCTTGTAGGCTTCAACCCCTGAGCCACACAAATCCAACTCGGTTTTCCTAGATCCTCATGCCTCCAAGGGCCTAGCGCTATTTCTTGGCGTACGCGCAACTCCATATCCATTTACCCGGTCCATAGTACTTACACACACTCAGGTTCTCGCTAAGCCTACATGTTCTTATGGTCCTCTGACATGCATGTCATCCCATGAGATGCCATGTCAACTTCACTGGAGAGAAGCCGCCAAACAAATCGATACGTCCTAGCCCATGGACCAGATGGCTGTCTATGAACTTTCTCTATTATGTTTTCATCTGAACGGTACAAGTGCTAGCACATATAAAATGGCTCAGGCACAACTTAACCCAGGATTCAGTAACTCTAACCTTACCTTTTGCTGATCCGTGGAGACCGCCATCGCTTCGGGCCTCTACATCAGGGAAGCACCTCAACTTCTTTGTGTGTGACTTTAGGATCTATATATATACCAAGGTGCCCTGTTCTATAAAGACCGAGTCAAGCTCTCCACCGATACTCTACTTGGAGCTTTCCCGTTATCTGAAAGGCTGGCTTAACTATGTCCCACGCGAAATATGAAACGCCCGAGTTCGAGGAAGAGGTCACTTCTCATACCCTCACCTTGCGCGGTCCCAGGCTTACTGCGGCCTTGGCCTTTGTGACCGGAACTGGTTTCACTTTATTTGGGTAGATACCACCAGATCTCTCATAACAAAGCAGTTAGCTGAAATTAATTGATAGGTATGACCAGGGGGTTATGGGGTCGCTACTTACGGCCAAACAGGTGTGTGGGAGGAACATAGTCGGATTGTATACTATCTGTTTACTACGAGGACAAGTTTGAAAAAACGTTTCCTCAAATCATCGTGACCAACGAACACAAAGACCACGCGACCCTACAGAGTCTTCTAGTCGCCATTTATGTGAGCACACTAATGTATTGTGCTCTTATACTAAATTCTACGTTCACAGGAAATCGGTTGTTTGATTGGCGCACTTTCTAATCTCTGGGTTGGAGACCGGCTCGGTAGACGCCGCACCATCGTACTTGGTGGGGTAATCATGATTGTTGGGGCAATTCTCCAAGCGACGTCTTTCAGTTATGCACAAATGCTTGTGGCGCGTGTTATTACAGGACTTGGAAATGGTTTGAACGTATGTCATCGCACCCTAAACATGATCCGAACTTCTCAAGTGAAGACCAGACATCCACTGTCCCTGCTTACCATGCAGAATGTTCTCCCGCAGCTCACCGCGGGAGTCTCATTATGATTGAAGGAAGCTTAATCACATTTGGCATCATGGTCTCGTGAGTGTAATTGTATCTGTAATTTAGACGTTACTGAATGTATTTGTGACTGGGCCGCTACAGATATGTCTGTATGCTTCCTCTTTTCTACATCCAGACCTTGCTGATAATTATTTAGTGGATTGACTTCGCTCTGTACGCTTTATTGCTGTCTTCAAAATACAGACATTGTTATACTACATCTTACAGGTTTTGGGCTGACGACTCTTCTGCCCAATGGAGAGTTCCAGTAGCTCTTCAAATATTATTTGCACTTGTAATGATATTTACAATCGGGTTTGTGCGTCCATTCTATAACTCGTCGGTACCCCTGAATGCTGACCGCCTGTAGCTGCCTGAATCCCCGAGATGGTAACAACAACCTTCTTGGTTTGTGCCTTGCTAATCAGCTTCATAGGCTCCTTAAGGCGAATCGACCTGCCGAAGCGATGGCTGTCATATCTGCTTTGGATGACAAGCCGATTTCGGACACTGAGGTTCGACGTACATTCCATGCCATCAGTGAAGCAGTAGCAATGGAAGGGGGTAGCATAAAATTTCAAGCCGAGGCCACGAACGAGAAAAATACCTCTAAATCCACTGAATTTTCACTCAAAGAACTTTTCACTGGTGGGCGTTCACAGAATTTCAGACGTGTTACACTGGGCGTCGTTATACAGTGCTTCCAACAGGTGCAATTCTTACTCCGAATAGCTTAGCTTATATCTAATCTTTGACCTATCCAAAGATTACTGGGATAAATTTGATCACCTACTATGCTGTGAGTGGGCACACCAGGACAGATTGGATAACTCACTGTTAGCCGAACTGTAGACCTTGCTCTTCGAGCGTCTTGGAATAAATGACGTCAACTCTCGTATAATTGCGGCATGTAATGCTACAGAATACTTCATGGCCTCAATCATCGCCATCTTTATCATAGATCGCATCGGACGACGCAAATTGATGTTATTCGGTGCCACTGGCCAGTGCCTAACAATGGTACTTTTGGCAATTCTGGGGAGTATTAGTAACTCTGCAGCCCGCGTAGTGAGCGCAGTACTGCTTTTCGTGTTCAATTCATTCTTTGCAGTTGGGTGGTTGGGCATGACATGGCTCTACGTGAGACGAATACTTTTTCTTTGTCTTCATTTGGGTTTGACACCATCTGCAGCCTGCTGAGATTACAGGACTTCGCGTCCGTGGCCCCGCAAATGCCCTCTCGACGGTATGGAACTGTTCAGGTCTAAGTCTTTAGCACTGATAAAAACGTAGGCGAGCAATTGGATGTGGAATTTTTTGGTAGTGATGATAACTGGGCCCTCATTCGCAAATATTCAATGGCGAACGTATATTGGTAAAGTCCTATTTTTGTTTTGTTTTTGACAGGTTTTTGCTAAAACAAAAGCGTAGTCTTCGCATCCTTAAATGCGATGATCATACCCGCAGTCTATCTATTTTTCCCAGGTGACCGATTTTTCATAACCTGCAGTCAAATGAATACTCATACTGCACGTTAGAAACTGCTGGGAGGTCGTTGGAGGGTACGGGTCCTTACTTTTGTCCGTCCGTTTTTACTAATTGATAATTTACAGACATGGATGTTGTCTTTGCCTTGGCCTACAACGAGGGAATATCTCCTGTGACAGTATCTCTTCGGAAAGACGTCCCATTAGCAGGATCACCTGAGGCAGATAGGATTTTGGGATTCGAAAACAACTCAGATTCAAATTCAGGGTCCGGATCAAACTAGAGACGTAGAGTCCGTGGACGTATATTACAATTAAGGCGTACTTGATGATACATCGTTGTTCTTTACATGAGGAGCATCGTAGGAAACACGTGCCTTGCGACTCAAATTCTTTTCGAAAAGTGCCATCGAATGACGGTATGCAGGACCCTTTTTCAAGGGAGGTAATTCTGGCTTTGGAACTCGACCAAAGCGGTTAAGAGGCCACAATATAAAAACTAATTTAGATTCCACCAGTGCTGCTGGGACCTTCATGGACAAAAAAAAAAAGTAAGTACCTAATCGAGAATGATTTTTAAAACATACTGGTCCTAGGAGGTTACTATCATCACTGTGAAAGGGTTCGTCCCCTGGAAACACGTTCAAGAAATCAAGTAATTATAGAAGGTTTGTTACGAACCTTCTATCCAAAGGTGACCCGTAGGAACACGAACGACTGGGTCTGGGTACGGCGGCAGTGTCATCACAAGGTCGCCTTCAACGGCAAGTATACGCTTCACGAGCATTCGTTTCGCGTCCTGCGGGGACCTGCACAGTTGTTAACAACTATCTTTCAAAAGGGACGAGTGCTGACCGAACGGCTACAATATCATCTCTCCGGTAGGATCGTTTGGTGTGGATGGAATAGCGATCAAATATTCCCACATCTCTCCACACTGAATGCTCTGGATTGAGTGTTGGCTAGCTGGGATAGTGTGAGAGGTGGAGGGTGATGTGTTAGAGAGACGAACCTGCATGCTTTGACCTGTGATGAGATGAGGCACATAATAGAATTTGGAAAGGAAAATGATGGAGGGTGACCAATAAAGCCAACGAGGTATTTTGCGTCGTTGTCGGGCTTGTATGCGGGAAAAAGGCCACCATGCACCTCCAAACATACTCACTAACGATCCCAAAATTCAATTACATGCTATTATTTATAAAACACTCAAGGTCACGAGGCATTTGATGGGCTCCTGAATAAAATTTGTGACTCAATCCACTCAGAATCTGTATTCAAATATGAAAAATGTTAAAAATATGGATCCATATCACAAATGTGAGTCAATTGAAAGAAGTAGAAAACTCTGGGCCCCCCAGTGTCTCAGAAGTAACCATCAAGACCCTTCAAGGAATTCTTCATTTTCTCAAAATCCTCGGTTTCGTGCTCGTGAACACATCCATTACTGGTCAGCCTCCTCACAATCTAGCCACGTCTAAACATACAGGCGATCGTATACTCTTACCTCAAAAACAATGAGCACAATTACATTAATGCCTTCACAATCGCGACCTCATCAAGTGGAGCGTCACTTCACAGCTCAAGTTGTCAGGAACAATGGTTGAACCCACCGCTGTCAACCCTTTTGTTGCCTTGTCCCAGTTAGAAATATTCCACAGGTGGTGCATCCCCGTGTGGTGCGAAAAGAAGGACAGATATGGGATTATCGGAGCGTTCTACCTTTTTCAGGCATTTCACACAAGTTATTCGCGAGAGGGAGATCACTCCTCCCTTTCTAATGGCTTACCTATTATAAACCTTTTTTCGGGCGACTAGTACGTATTCGTACAAGTGTATATCTTTTGAAGAGTGATTATTACGCGCCACGGTAGATAAAGGAGGTAACATCAAAAAAGCTGCCGAGGACAGGATGAAGAAAGAAAGCTGTCCAAATTCTAATATTTGATGCCGGATGAACGAACAATCTCACCGGTTCATCTAGAAGATAATAAGCCATTTCCATTTATGAATTGTTGGGTCGGCCGAACCGTGGCGTCGTGTCGTTATGTAGGTATTACGCCAGGACTTTGTAAAACTATTATTGCTACTATTAGATTATATGTGCAGAATAATACCAGAATGCCAATAATTAGGGTCCGGAAGTAGATGCACCTGTTTTATGTAGAAAATGGAGAGAAAGGTTTGAAAGAGCGGAGGTCATAATATGGTGTATATATATTGTGTGGGACCTAATATTGTTGTTGAAGACCATGGTAAAACGACGTAACGAATTGATATGCCGTTGCAAAGGTTGTTGGTCGAAATTTGTTATCCTGAATCAGAACTCTTCGTCGAGTGTACTGAGAGCGTTCATTAGTTTATTTTGTTGTCAGCGGTGAGGGACTTACAATTTTTTAAAGTTGTTGAGCAGTGTTGAGACATTGGAGCGATTAAAATTCGCTTTCGAATAGTCCGATACTCGTTTTTCGAAGAAATTGGTCTTGCCTTGTAATGAAATCATATCCATGAAGTCGAAGGGGTTTGTTACATTGTAGTATTTATCATTCCCCAATGCCACGAGTAATCTATCTGCAACGAACTCGATATATTGGCACATTAAAGATGAGTTCATGCCAATGAGTGCGACCGGGAGGGCGTCTTTCAAAACCAACAAAATCAGTCCTTGTCGAAAGCTAAACTATATAAGATACCTGTTAAGAATTGCTGTTCAATATTTACAGCTTCTAATATGATCGTTTGCACCGTATTGGGGTGTGGTCTGCGTTTTAGGTGTGTGAATAACAGACAAGCAAAATCTGTGTGCAGACCCTCGTCGCGGCTGATGAGTTCATTTGAAAAAGTTAGGCCCGGCATCAATCCCCGCTTCTTGATCCAGAATATTGATGCAAAGGAACCAGAAAAAAAGATTCCTTCCACCGCGGCGAAGGCGACTAGTCGTTCTGCAAATGTAGAGTCCTGGTCCGCAATCCATTTGAGAGCCCAGTCGGCCTTTCTTTTGATGCATGGTATTGTTTCAATGGCGTCGAACAAGTGTTTCCGTTGGTGAGGATCTTTGACATATGCATCTATCAATAATGAATAAGTTTCAGAGTGAACATTCTCTATCATGATCTGAAAGCCATAAAAGCAGCGGGCTTCAGGGACCTGGACTTCGTTGGAAAATCTCTCTAGGAGGTTTTCGTTGACTATTCCATCTGATGCTGCGAAGAATGCCAGGACATGGGAGATGAAATAACGCTCGTCGGGATTCAGTAGATTATCCCAGTCCATGAGGTCGTGGGACAAATCAATCTCTTCGGCTGTCCAAAAGGAAGCTTGCGCTTTTTTGTACATTTGCCAAATCTAAGGGTGATTAGGAGTCATTACATCCTGCGTATCCTACTGGATGGTAACGTACTTCAATATATTGAATGGGGTACAATACGAAGCGTTGTCGAGATTTTTTAAGCAGAGGCTCTTCATCTTTATCACAGATTTGAGATGCAGGGAAACGAATAGAGACTGGGGCATACATTCTGGCAACTCAATATCTCCAACGAAGCGTCGTCGAAGTGTATTTAGGGGGTTCTTTATAGGCTGATTCTCTTTGATACTCTTAGCCTGGATCAGTGCGTTTTCAGCCTCTGGAACCTATGTTGTTAATCGCTTCAAGAATTTTATTTCTAAACTGAGTGACCTTACTTGGTTATCTGGTCGTTGCATGTAAGTCTGTATACATACAAAAGGGATAGGAGGTGGCGCGTGACACGGGACGGCTATCATGGCTTAATCATCAATGTGACTTAGCAGTGACTAGTGACTAATTACTCAGAGGCGTGGACCTGATCACTAAGCCAAACCTAGATTATTCTGGGCCTGGGACCACGTCCATATGGACAAACAACACGGTCACGTCCAGCGCGGCTTCGTTTAATATTCATCGAGCCAAACACGACCATACGCGTGTTCAAAAAAATGTTATAAAAGTCCTGAATTCTACTTGGCCCTTGCTCATTTCCCTGACCCCTCACATCCACCTTCCGCGAGGAAATATTCTTTATTTCATATTTCTATCAATGGCAACACTCTCCACCCGCCCAGCCTCTCCTGGTATGACACCAAGCAAGAAGGTAAAGTTATCTTCGTTGCGGCGCATCACGTTTAATTTACCCACTATTATGTTTTTTCAGGCTGCAGCTGCCATTGCGGCTTTCAGCTTGGATACACCAACGAAATCCCACAAGGCAGTATTCGATGATGAACGCCTCCCTGAATCCCCTGGTTCTCTTGAGGACGATGAAGATGACGTGTTATTGAGAGAAGAGGCCGAGCTCGAGGAACTGCGGAGGAAGTTTGTCGGGGATATTGACTTGCCAGAGAGTGGGTCGAATGCTTTTTCTTTCTCTTCATAATTAATCGAAATTTAGGTGAGGAGCCACTTCTCAAGGAGTCGCGTCGTCGGTTTGTTTTATTTCCCATTCAGTATCATGAGGTGAGTATTGAATTAAATTTTGTCCCTTTGTTATGTAATGCTTCTGGGACAGATATGGCAAATGTATAAGAAAGCTGAGGCGTCCTTCTGGACTGCCGAAGAGATGGATCTTTCCAAAGATATTCACGATTGGACGAACCGCTTAAACGACAACGAGCGCCACTTTATCTCCCACGTCCTTGCTTTCTTTGCTGCGTCTGATGGGATCGTTAATGAGAACCTTCTGGAGAGGTTTTCTAATGAAGTTCAGGTTGCTGAAGCCCGCTGTTTTTATGGATTCCAAATCATGATGGAGAACATTCATTCGGAGGCCTACTCACTTCTCATTGACACGTATATTAAAGATGCTGCTGAGCGCGAGTACCTCTTTGATGCCATAGAAACGATTCCTTGTATCAAGCGCAAAGCAGAATGGGCCCTGAAGTGGATTTCGGACAAGAGTTCTACTTTTGGAGAGCGGCTTGTTGCATTTGCAGCTGTAGAGGGCATTTTTTTCTCAGGATCGTTCGCGTCGATATTCTGGATGAAGAAGCGTGGCTTGATGCCCGGCCTAACTTTCTCCAACGAACTTATTAGTCGTGACGAGGGTATGCATACCGATTTTGCATGCTTGCTCTTCAGTCACCTCAAGCGCCGCCCCCATCCCGACACAGTCAAGGCTATTATTACCCAAGCTGTTGTTATTGAGCAAGAGTTTCTGACAGGTATGTTTTTTTTTTTTAGCTTCGGCTCCCCTCTGATGCGCTTACTCAATTATCTATTAGATGCGCTTCCCGTTAAACTTATTGGCATGAACGCTGATTTAATGTGTCAGTACATTGAGTTCGTCGCTGACCGACTGCTTGTCGCTCTTGGAAACGACAAGGTCTATAACTCGACGAATCCGTTCGACTTTATGGACATGATTTCACTTCAGGGAAAAACCAATTTCTTTGAAAAGCGGGTATCTGATTACTCTAAAGCCGGGATTAATCATTCTGGCTCCTCAGAGGTCAATACACAGACATCTAAGACTTTGTACGTTTGTTTTTTGCCTTCATCGAAATTGTCTAATTTGACTTTGGATAGTGTCCTTGACGAAGATTTTTAATTGAAAAGCACTTGTATTTGTTCCTAATCCGTCCTAGCATTATAACTAGATTTACCCATCATTTTATCTTTGCATTGTTCCTCAGGCATGTTAACACTGTATGTACTTTATATTTGTCACCAGTAGGTATAAAAATCACCCAATAACCCATGGAATTAAAATAATCCCAGTGCGCTTACGCCGCAAAGCACGCTACTTTTTGCTTATCAACCCCATTCTTGACCCTTTTATTACATCGCAAATACAAACGATCCATGATAATGTACAGGAACTTTGTGCTGAATGGAGGGGGCTAAGCTTAGAGAAAGACCCACATAGGTGGACCAAGAAACAATCCATACAAGTAAGCAACTCAATACCAGAGAGGTGATAGTTCAGTGATGTGACAAAATTATGAGGCAAGAAGCGCAGGGGGGGGCTTGATATAAGTTATTGGCAACAATTAACAGCTTTAGGGGTGAGGGGAGGGGAGGCAACTAAAAAGAAAGTAGCAAATGTTGAAACTAAGAATAAATGAGTGGGGTATTGCTAAGCCAACTATTTGGGTTTGGAACCACTGGTAATGATGTAGCCATGTGGAGAATGAGAACACAACCCATTCAAGCTAGGATGTACATAGACTCTTCTTGCTGAATGGAAAGGGCTGAACCAGAGGGGAAAGGCCATGATCACACCAGTTGCATGAAATATACATTTTATATACTAATTATAAAGAGTATATGTATTGGCCACTGTTTACAGCAATTATGGAAAGGGAGAGAATTTTGGCACAGGATGAAGTGTTGCCACACTGGGATGCACTGCCTGCTGGGGAGCATGGAGTACCAAGGTGCAATTCAACAAGGGCCTGTGAGGGCCCAACCAGAGGGCAGGCCTCCCACAGCTGTGCACAGCTGCAGGAGGTGGATCTTTTTTATTTTTATTTTTTATTTTTTAAAATGTTAATTGCAAGTGGGTGATACAGCCCATGCTACTTACAGCCAAAGTGTAAGGGCAACTTTGCCCTGCAATGTAATGGATGGTGTGAGTAATGCACTGAATGGGCAAGTGGCATGCTAGCAAGGGAAATCCTAAGAGAATAATCTGAGGATCCCTTGCTGAGGAGTTGGGCCTATATACTCTGTAAATATAATGGTTACAGGTGGTCTATTGTGCCACGTCATTCAGGGTTGTACAATGGAATAATGATAAGTGTTGCATAGGTTGTGTGATGAGCTCAACCTGGGATGGCTGGTGGCTGTGTTACACTGAGTGTGTGGGGTGCAATTGAAGATGGGCACTGAACAGGTGTTCCCCTTATGTGAATCCACTAACTAGGTAGTTGTCCATAAAGTAGACCTGGGTTTGAAACCCTGGACACCCTAGGCCTTACAGTGCCATGCCAAAGGCTGGCTGTGAAAGTAATCCCCACCTACTTGAGAGGCCAATGTGCTAACCAGAGTAGCTGGTGAGATTGGTTAAAAGCTCTGCCTACCATTTGATCTGGTGAAAATCAAATAGGGAGATCCCAATGTGGATTGCAGTGGCACAACATTCTAATAGCTTAGTAAGTGGGACAACAATCCCTGCTGAAATCACTAGCAGTCCCAATAGGGTCCTCTGCAAGGGGGGCCCTAAACTTTGCAGCCAGATGCATGGTCAAAAAATCTAGTAAAACTCAAAAAGTCTTATAAAGTTGTGAATAAACTCACCCAAGCCATGGGTTTAATTCTTGAACACAACAAATCCAAGAGACACCACTTCTCTCACAAACACAGTGACTTTAACCCAACCTTACTGAGTGAGGTGCACATGAGTACAAGCCTGATTATGCAAGCTAATTACACAAAGCCGAGATGTGATTTGCTGGAGCGTAAGCCAAGTGCAGGGTGCAAGGGCAGAGGCAAAAGTGAAATGTGGAGGGCGGAGTGGAAGCAAAGGTGGAGGCAAGTGGAACCCAGTCAGCCTTGGACTAGTAGGGGAAATCCTAAGAGAATAATCTAGGGATTCCCTACTTAGGTGTGGTGTCTACATACCTATTCTACACAATATCCAACTATGCCACATTGCTCAGGGTCATACAATGGGGTTGTTACAACAATGTGAGATGTGCACACACAATGCAAGGTGTGTGCAAGAAGTGTGCCTTGGGATGGGCAAGGCATTATCAGTACATGGTGAGTGTTGTACAATCATGTGAAGTGGTGCACAAGAAAGCCAATGCACAAGAGGGAAAAGGGCAGTCCCCTTACATCAACCTTGGCTATGCCCCATTTACCAGGGACACCCCCCTCCACCCTGGTACCATTTGGAGGTACCTCAGATTCATCTTCAATCATTCTCTCACATTCCAGGAACACCTCAAAAAATACACAACCAAGGCCCTCACATCCATGAGAGCTATGCTTGCCCTAGGGAATTCAGTGTGTGGCCTCCAGCCTAAGCACAAATTGTTACAGCTGTTGGGTCTTATCCTCTAGATCAAGACCAACTATCAGTTTGATAAGACTGTTGACAATAAAGTCTGACGTCTATAGACTTCCTGATATAAAGGACAAGTCTGTCTCCTGGTTCTAAGATGCCCTACCCCCTTCGAAGGTGAGTAGGATTGAGCTGAGCATCAAGATTGTAGAGAATAAGATATATTCAGCTAGGTCAAGCTGAGGACTATCTACTACATTGTAGGGTATATATATGAAGCTCGAAGAAGCACAATGAGTAATGCTTCGGAGAGGGATAAGCACTATTGGTAGTTATAAATATGGCACTGAGTAATGATGCAAAAGATTGGTGTAATAATAGGATTAGTGGGAGTGGAATGGAGAGTAAGGAGATATAGGAAAAAGAGATAGTCCAAAGATCAGACTGTACAAGATACAATGATGATAAGTAAAAGAAGAAGAATAAGGAAAACAATATAGTCTGAGAGGAGAAACTGTAACACAAATGAGTTCTTTACCATGCATGTGTACTTTCCATAGCAACCTATGGGAGTAGACTGTGGCTATATGAAGGTGCCTGCATGAAAGGCCCCTTAGAATCCTTGTGCAAGATGCAGAGACATACATGCCTTTGGATAACCGGCACATTTAAAACAAGCCCCATGGGGCTGCAGAAACTCTTGCAGGTATCCCTCTCATACACCTCCATGTTGAGAAGCTGGTGGAGCAGAGCCATGTCCAATCTTAGGCATTACAGGCCATACATATCTTTCACTATCTCATTGATGGGAACCACAAGTTCTCTGTTGAAGAACCAGATCAAGGGTGATCTGATATCACAATTGCACCTATGGTGTTCCATGCACTTCCTCTGGATTGTGCTCCCTAGCATGATACAGCTTTATCAGGTGTAATTTTTTTCCCCTCTCCTTAATTACTGTACACAGTGACTGATACCTATACTCAGTATAGTCGGAATATAAAATGTAGAACCAAAAAAAAAGACTACACACTCTACAGCTGATGAAAATTTGGGCTTAGTAAGATCAAATGTTCTCAAAAATGATTCCTTTGATACTGAAATTTAAAACTACCTCACTGACTCATTAATGGGCACATGTAGTCTCTTATACTGGCAGGTGAGTCTTTAAGAATTTTGTCTCTCTTGTGATCCCAAATGAAAATTTGCAGGAAAATCAACTTTTGTTATCCTACTTTTTTCAAAGTGGCATTGGACTACCTTGCCATTCAGGGATCAGCTGTACCCTGTGAACAAGTTTTCTTGTCCATAAAAGAGTCAATGATGCAGCTGTATTCAGGAGGATTTGATGGAGATGTTGCAGATGCTTAAATTCTCAATTAAAACGGGCAAATCTCTAAAATTTTCAGTTGGAACCTCTCACAAGGATGTTACGGACTTCCTCAAATCTATTCTTGATGAGGAGAATGCTGTTCCCAAGGATATCAATGTCCGAGATAACTGACGCAAGGAACAAGCAGATCACAGTTATCGTAGGATAAGCAAAGAGAGTGATTGAGTGAAAAATCCCAGTCCTCCCCGAGCCTCGTAGAGGTGTGGGAACTTTAAGAAGCACGCGTGCACCCACTACGAGGGCCACATTCAACATTGAGTGCACAACTGTTACGGCTGTTAGGCCTTATCCTCTAGATCAAGATCAATCATTGTTTCGATAAGACCGTCAACGGTATAGTCTGACATCTATAGACTTCCTGATATAAAGGAAGAGTCTGTCTCCTGGTTCTAAGATGCACTACCCCCTTTTGAGGTGAGTAGGATTGAGCTGAGCGTCGAGATTGTAGAGAATATGGTATATTCAGCTAGGTCAAGCTGAGGACCATCTACTACATTGTATGGTATATATATATAAGTAGAAAAGAAGCATGATGAGTAATGCTTCTGAGAGGGATAAGCACTATTGGTAGTTATAAATGAAGCACTGAATAATAATGGGAAAGTTAGATGTAATAATAGGATTGGTGGGAATGGAATGGAGGGAAAGAAGATGTAAGGGAAAGAGATAGTCCAAAGGTTAGATAATACAGGATAAGATAAGATAATGAAGGGAAAAGAGAAATTGTAACAACAACGCCTCAACATTATCTCCCTGTCGCAAAAGAAAGCATTTATCAAATTTCTTTTCTGTCATCCTCTTTTCCATGTCTAGCTCTCCCCAACAAACCCCTCCTCTCACTCCTCCTATCCCTCCTCAGTCTGGAAAAATCCATATCAACGATGCTGTCTCAGCAGCTTTAGTAAATCTTCCCAAGGCCTTGAGGATCACTATGAATAAAGAAAAAAAGGACCGAAATGCCCTCAGGGTCCTCTCACATCAACAGCACCTTGCCGATGCAACCAGGTTCCCTGACAATGCCTCAGAGGCCTCATCTCTCATCACCATCTTGTCAAACGACTCCCATAATCCCACCCCTCCCCCAGGCCTCCTCGAGCACCTTTCACCATGTACCTCAAACTTATTTGCCAACATCTTCGGGAAGAGGCCTTGCAAGGCAGATTTGGCCGATTCTCCCGATCAGAAAGCCAAGCAACAACACCATGAAATAGCCAACGAGGTCAAACTCATTGCAGGCGTGGCTACCAATCACGGATTCCACCAGTACCACTACGACCTCGACAAATTCCAGATCTACCTCCCCCTCAGCCTATTCACCAACACCAACCTTGCTGCGATCAACCACAAATCCGCCGGCCTTACCCTTCGAAAAATCAACCCAACTGCCTCTCGGAACAAACCCCCTCAGGTCCTCAACACTGAGGTCTTCAAGAAGAAACATGGTCGAGAGACGGCAAGGATGGCACTAGTGGAGATTGGTGTAAACATTGGGACCAGCATTTTGGTTTCTTCGAGAGCCGCCCGGATGCTGTCAACTCCTTCCCGGTCATTCTCAAATTAGACATTCAAATGCGAAAGGACTACAACTCCCGCCCCTTCACCTATGACTCAGCATACTACAAACGCGAATACAAGAAGGCCATCATTGACTGCCGCCTGCATGCTGTTGAGCGTAGCATGTCAATGTGGCGCTTCCCTTCCTTTTTGAACAAGTTGCAGTCCTGGAGCGCAGACACAACGAGACCTGCAGACCCCCAGAAACCTTTGTCGGGCCCTGGGGGTGGCAGGATCATGTCTTCCTTTCAAAAAGGCAACACTGGCAACCCCTCCTCTGCTGTCTGCCTCATATGCGCCTGGAGGGGCCACATCTTCTCTGACTGCACATACACCACCTTTGAGGATGGACTGCCCATTGTTGCATGCACCCGAGAGGGGTTACTCATCACCATCAAGGGCAATACTCAGTTCTGCCAGAACTGGAATATCAAGGGTGACAACTGGGACAACCCATGCTCTCACACAGAAGCTAGGGCTCACAAATGCACCTTCTGCGGCAACAAAGGACACCACACATTTGCTTGGTCCTGTCACAAGAAGACCTGACCCCCTTTTAGTGTCCCCTCCCCTTCTTGAAGTGACCCCAGCATTTGATTTCTTGCCCACCATGCACATGCGCCAGGCCCCTCTCCCTCGCATACCAGCCCACAAAGATATATTTTCCTCTGTCACAATGCCCTATGATACCCTTGCCTTTGCTTTGCTTCTCAAGAAGCATGACCTTACAACCAGATACCCTTTCTTGGTCCGCAACCTCCGTACCGGCTTCCCTATGGGCAAATTTCCCCCCCTACAACAGATGGTCATCTTCCCCAACCACCCTTCTGCCCTTGCCCACAAGGCAGCTATCCATGCATACCTTAAGGATGAGGTGGCTTCGAGGCAAATGAGTGGCCCCTTCATGCGTGAAGAAATAACAGATATTATGAAGGGCCCCTTTCAATCCTCACCACTCATCGTAGATGTGCAAACCCAGCCTGGTGATGAACCTGACAAACTCAGAGTCTGTCATCATCTCTCAAAGCGGGACAAGTTCCACCCTTCCACAAACGACTACGTCGATGCTGCAAAATTCCCAACACGCTTTGGGTCAGCTTCGGAAGTCGCAGAAATTGTAAGTGAATTCCTTTTATCCCCCATACCTGCACCTTGTGCCCTGTACCCCTTATCCCATACCTCATACCTCTTACCCCATACCTCTTACCCCATACCTCTTACCCCATACCTCTTACCCCATACCCCATACCCTTACCCATGCCCTTTCCCCATATCTTACCCCATACCCTGTATTGTGTCTCACACCATGAAATACATGCTTATGAAACCATCCCAGATTGCAAATGCACCCCTGGGTGCCCAGGCTATGATGCTAGACATCACAAAATTCCATTGTACATGCCCCATCCATCCCAAACATAAACCGTGGTTCATCCTCCAAGGTGAAGATGGTTTCTACATCAAACACAACTGCCCATTCGGCTGCTCCTCTTCGAGTAGTAATGCCAGAATGATTGCGAATGCTAGCATGGACATCTGGGCCTGTGAAGGGGTTGGCCCCATTGTCAAATACGAAGACAACTTGGATGTCTTCTGTTTCCCTACAGCAGGTGGTGCCCAACCTGATGGCACTACCACCCCATACACATATGTGTACAACCGTGTTGAAGCCTTGAGGCACATTGCCCCACTCCGAATTCCTTGGCACCCAGACAAAGGCCAGGATTTTGATGTCATGTTTACATACATAGGCTTCCTCTGGTCAATTGAAGGGAAACATGTCAGCCTCCCAGAAGCCAAACATTTAAAGTTCTTGGCCTGAACTACATCATTCATCACATCGTACTCTGGCTCCCACTGTCAGATGCTTGATGTCATGAAAATACATGGCTCTTTGTGTCACATAGCCTTTGTGCACCCTCTTGGATGAACCCACCTCCCATCCCTTTCGAACTTCACTGCATTGTTCCAAGGTGATTCCTTCTCACACCGTTACCTTCCTAAATCCCTCATTACTGACTTGAAGTGGTGGCTTACCACCCTCTCAATCCCTAATGTGACACGCACTCTCAAGCCCCGTGGGCCAGCCCTCAATATGAGCCTCTATGTTGATGCTTCAACTTTGTGGGGCATCGATGTGATTTATGGAGACCAATGGGATGCATGGCAGGTGGTTGAGGGCTGGAAGGGCCTGTCATGCAATATTGGCTGGTTGGAAGGGGTCGCACTCAAGCTACTCATCTACATGCTGGAGGAGCAGAACGTTTGGGATGCACACATCCTCCTCCACTCTGACAACCAAGATGTCATCAGAGCGTTTGACAAAGGCCGGAGCCAAAATTTTGAAGTGAACCTTTCCATCCAGTGCACAGCCTCTGTCCTCGCAGCAGCAAATATCTCCATTTCAGTCAGCTACATCAAGTCTGAGGAGAACCTGGCAGACCCAATATTGCATGGTATCTTGGGCCTTGCCACACAGCGTCTCTGCTCATCATTTCAGCTCCCACTAGAGCTTCAACCTTTCATACTCCATGTTTAGGTACAACTCATGGAACCCTATGGCAGTAAGTCCTGTCGTGAGTAAAGAGGTGGAACCACCTTCGATGAAAACCAAAAAACCCTTAATTTGCACCTTATCCCTCCCCTCTTTGTCAGCCGTTCCACTGCGCACCTCTTCAGCTCGAACAAAAATCACTCGTAAGCCTCAGGCAGGCCACAAGATCACTCCCAATACCCTACACCCCTTTGTTGCTGCCTCTGACTGCCTCCATTGCTGGTCAACTCCCCATTCCATCCAATTTGAACAAGAAGTCCAAAAAATCCTATCTCCAGATGCTGCCGATGCCGCTTTTGAGACCATCCAAGGGGCACACGCTCCCGCTACCAAAAGCTCCTATGGAGCTGGCCTTCTTCATTTCACACAATTCTGCGATACCCAAGGCATACCTGAAACCGACCAAATGCCCGCTTCCCACATCCTCCTGGTGGGGTTCATTGGTGCACACAAAGGATGGGTCTCGGGGAAGACTATTAAGTCCTGGCTTTCAGGACTGAAAGCCTGGCATGACACCTCACATGCACCTTGGCATGGTGACAACCGTTGGGTCCAGATGGCTCACATCATGGCCAACAAAGAAGGCACTGCCTTCCATAAACAACAATGTGCCCCGGTCACCATTGAACACCTGCATGCCCTCCGACACTGTCCTGATATCTCCACCCCATTCCATGCCACCACCTGGGCCGTCACTTGTGCCGCCTTTTGGGGTTGTCGTCGCCTTGGCAAACTCACAGTACCAACCCAGGCCGCCTTTGACAGCAAATTCCATATCCTGTGTGGAACAGAAGTCAAGCACAAATGCCACCGAGACGGATCTTCCTCCACTTCCCTGCACCTTCCTTGGACCAAAATGACAAAAGAAAATGGTGGTTCCCTCATTCTCACCTCCCGTGATGATGACCTTTGTCCTGTGAAAGCCCTTAACAATCACCTTGCAGTCAATTCCTTGGTCCCCGCTAGTGCTCCAATGTTTGCTTTTGCGTCCCCAGATGGCAGCTGGTGACCTATGCTCAAGTGCTATTTCATGGACAAATGCCGCCATGTCTGGTCACTGGAAAAGCTGCAGCTGGTGGATGGCCACAGTTATTGGATCGGGGGTTCAGTGGAACTCCTCCTTGCTGGTGTTCCCCCTGAGGTGATTGCGGCCCTTGGAGGCTGGACTTCCCTCACCTTCCTCCTATATTGGAGGAGGATTGAGGAAATACTCCCAATGAACATTTCAAAGGCATGCAAAAAGAAACGAATACAGGAACTTGCAGCCGAGTTCGAGGACTTTAGAATTAGAAACCACATACCAGCAAACATAACCGTAGATACTGATTAGTCTGTCTGCCCATTCAATACATAACCTTTCTTGAACCATGTTCTGACATCAGAGCTCCGCTCTTCTTGGGTAACCCTATTCCACCTTGCGCAATCCAACTGTTGTGAGCTTGAGCTCTGTTTGGTATAGTCTGGATTAGTGTCCGTCGAAATACGGTCCTATTTGACTTATCCCTTGTGCTCAGAACCTTCTCACTTCTTCTTTTCAAGCTGAACTGATCATTTCAGAGACTTCAGAACTCAGTCAGAAACCAGATTTCTTTCTGCTTCAAAAGTTCTTTCAGTCAGCTCAAGAAGTAAAAACCAAAGGTTCTTCCCAACACACGGAAATTTGGATAAAACATAGATTTATTTAGAATTTCCAAGTTGCATGATTTATCTTGGATTGATCTAACGGCTACTTAGCTTATCATATATACAATCTGTACTTTCAACTATACAATAGACTGATCTAATCAAACTCCAACTTCCACATTAGGTTATGAAACTGTGATCTGACCATGCAGAACTGGTTTCACCATTAATCCATACTACACATTCAGGTTCAGCTCAGTCCAGTCATCATTTTCCTTCCTAAACCAGTAAAACCAGACCAGTTCGGACGTCGGCGACACTATTGGAACCACGTACGGGAACTACGTATTGAACATCACTACTTAGTTAATGTTGCGCTTTCATATATATTTAATCTGCAAACAAGATTTTATAAGCACAAGTGGTTATATACTTTAAATTCATTCCAACAACAAATAAGATGTCGTATTCACGATGGTCAGCATCATTCAGGGCTTTTGGGGTGTTATACCGTGAGGGAATTTTGACATCAACTGAGGATTTTTACCTTGAACTGTCTGGATCTGGATCCCAGCTGACCCCGATTAACGTTGGAGGATTGCACCGTCAGCGCTGTTTCTTTGTCTCCGGAAGAGATTTTTGTGACAGTGTTATAGGCTGCCTGTCCTCTAATAAAGAACTAACGATGTAGGTAATAAGGACAATGTTGGCAGAGACCACTGCAGTGATGGCTGCGTAGGTGGAATTTCCTAGGGCAGAGCATCAGAGATCTAGCTCGTGTTTCTAAACTCCAAGTTCTCACCATTCCAGATGTATTTCAGCGACCCGAAGTAAGATGATAGTGGGACGACGCCAAGTGAAATGCTGAAGATGAGGAGTTTGACGAGAATTCCTCTGTATGTTAATTAATAGCTGTGATGATATGTTAAAAATACCATGGCTGACCCTTCTGCGGAATTTTTCGTAATTTTTGCCATCGCGGCCTGTTCGCTCATTGTAAAGCCCGAATATGTAGTCGACTTGGAGAGTGGATTGAATTTCAACACTCATAAAGCAGGACATACCGACACGTGACCTCCACCTAACAACGTCACTTGTCACACCTGAACTTGCTCAATCCGACGGCAAGAGTAACCTGCACGACTACGTGTCGAGGGGGTCAAAATTATCATGGGCATCCTTGATACTATGCGAAAAACTCTGCGCCTGAAGTCTTCATCTTCTAATTTCAAAAATCCAACCCAAATACCCCCCAGTACAGAGCAGTCTGCGCATAAACCATCATGGTTTTTCGGAGAGATGGAAACTTCGGAATGGGATCTTCTAGTTTTATCTACGTCTATTAAACTCCTGCTGTACCCTGCCTAGTGAGTTGCGACCGTCACTGAAAGTTGTCCAAGCTCACGGTATTAACAAAGTAGGTCAACTGATTTCGAGGTCCACAGGAATTGGCTTGCCATTACACACACATTGCCTATATCAAAATGGTATCTTGATGTAAGTTGTTAAATTTCTAATATATCGGTGATCTTACATCTGCGGGGCTTCTAGACAACTTCGGAATGGAGTGAGTGTCGTGTTTTTTGTGTTGCACAATTACCTGATTTTCTTGAACCAGCTCTCGACTACCCACCCTTCTTTGCATACTTTGAAAAAGTCCTTTCAATACCTGCGTCATTTATCGATCCTAAAATTGTTGATCTCACCAACCTTAACTACGACAGTTGGTCGGCCATAGCTTACCAGCGTACGACCGTGATAATAACCGAGCTAGTACTGGGAGCGGCCCTCCTGAGGTACGCCCAATCCTCGGTTTGACAGGGACGCTGATCCCACTATTTTGTCTTTCTGGAATTAGATTCGTACGAGGTTCTGTAGATCCTCCAACGCAACGGATAATTTCGGCTTCTCTATTTCTTCATCCTGGATTCCTGATTGTAGACCATATACATTTCCAATACAATGGATTTATGTTTGGAATCTTGCTGTGGTCTATTTTAAGGGCACGCGATGTGAGCAAATCAAATCCCATACCGGAGGAATGTTAACTCGAGATTACAGGGGAATAAACTCGCTAGTGGTATCCTCTTCGCTATCTTATTGAATTTCAAGCACATTTACATGTATTTTGCGGTGCGCATACTTTTATAACGCTAGCTGATGACATTGACATTTACGCCTCAACAGCCTGCCTATTTTGTATACCTTTTACGTTCCTTCTGCCTATCTCCTTCCGGGCAGCTACAAATTAAAAATTTCCTCTCCTTGGCAAACGCAGTCATCGCTGTGTTTGTCGTTTCCTTGGGTCCATTTGCCCTCATGGGTCAAATCCCTCAGGTATTTTCAAGGCTGTTTCCGTTTACGAGGGGCCTAAATCACGCTTACTGGGCCCCCAACTTCTGGGCTCTAGTGACTGCAACCGACCGTATTTTTCTTAGATGTAAAGACAAATCCTTTCGTCTTGTGAAGGCAGCTGAAGGAAATTTAATTTGTAGATGTCACGCGCACCGGTACAGATATTGCGGTCAACCTTTCTGGGGTTGCCTCAACTTCCCGTGGATTGGTAGGGGATACGGTATTCGCTGTACTGCCCAACGTTAAGCCCATCCACACGTTCATCATTACCCTCGGGTTTCAGGTTGTAAGTAATGATTACTAACGTGGACCACATCTATTAAACAATTACATAGGTCTGGCTCGTCAAACTTTGGCAAAACCCAACATATAAATCATTTTTAACAGCTCTAACCCTATGTGGTTATTCGTCATTCCTATTTGGCTGGCACGTTCACGAAAAAGCTGTTCTCCTTGTGTTGGTGCCTTTGAGGTAACACTGACTCTTGAAAATACTACAACAATCTCAACGATATTGTGCAGCTTGCTAGCTGGAGAGAGACATGCATACTTCCGGACATATCTTATTGCAAGCGTTGCAGGGGTCTTCTCTTTGTTCCCTCTTTTATTCACGCCTGGAGGTGTGTATGACGCGACGCGATCATTTCATTGTCTCAATTCATTTCACAGAATCTCTTCTGAAAGTTGTGTATTCAACCCTATGGATTACATTTGTTTACACTGCCATGAGGCGCCAAGTTTATGAGTGAGTTCATCGAACAATCACCCTACTCCTGGACCTCATCCACATATCTGCAGGTTCCCAAAATCCTTATCATATGTCATCCTCGATACAATTGAAAAAGTCTATCTAGCAGGATTCTTGCCCCTTCTGGCTTTCACCAATTTCTTTCCGGCACTTATAAGGTGGTGGATGAGCACAGCCGTCTGCATCCCATCAAGCAAAATCTCCTGTCCCGAACTCGCAAGTCGGCCGACAGGCGCATCACTGACAATGGAATTCTTGCCCCTTATGCTTACTAGTGTTTACTGTGCGGTAGGACTAGTGTGGGGTTTCTTAAGGTTGATTTTTATTTACCTGCACGAGGAGACAACGTATCAAGGTCAACTAAGTGGTCTCCGATGATAATAACACTGTAGTGTTACAGTCTGTCGAGTTCAGATCTTTACCAAGCTGTCTTATTTATTTCTTAGATATGTGCACCACTGCGTATAAACAGGAGCGATTAGATGCGTCACCAATTATGAAGGAGGGTAAATGAGGTTCACCATCTTCGTCTTCTAAAACATGGTCCAAGCCCACCTTCTGCCCACGCGAATGCTTCGCACTGGCGCCCCAAACAATGGCGCTGATGAGAGTCAGTTAAAATAATCCTTCGTTTTTACAATGTCGACGAAAGCCTTACTATTTCATCTGTTTGGCGATCTCTTTATGAATTGAGTTGCAAAAATCTTCAATTGTGCATTTCCCCCGTCGAAGTACGACTGGCTGGGTATAATCTGGAGCAAGTCCCCGTGGTTTTGTGTAAACACGAACAAGGTCTAGTGTTTCCCACATCTTCTCGATAAGTTCGTCAATGTTAAGCCACTCTTTAGAGGATACTGGCACAGAATGAGGAATTTTATATCTGTATTCTTGAAATGAAAAGGATGTTTGCTTGATATGGGGGTGCTTAGAGGGCACGTACAAAAGATCAAGCTCCTCGATAGAAATGGCATCGATCTAAACCCAATTAATTTAGGATGGATGGTGAAAAGTGAAAATTACGCTTCAGACCTTGTTCAGAATCTAAACAGGTAGACTATCAAGGATGTTCATCAGGTGAAAATGTTGGCTGGCTTACATATAATGCTGGAATATACACTCTAAATAGTACGAGCGTTGGCTTTTGAACAGGGTTTTAAATTTTACCCTACTGACCTGTTCCCTTCCACAACATCAACAAGATCGTCTGCTGTGGCTCCGGGTTCCCGGATGGCAACATCAGCATTGCTGATTTTATACTCCGATAAAATGGCCTTAATTTCATCGTGATCGATATTAGTTAGAGGCACAGTATTGGTGATTGCAATTCCGCCCTTTTCTTTTTTTCGAACAAGAATGGCTGGTGGCCGTCGGTTTAATCTGATACCGAATCCTTCTAATTCAGATTCGATGATTTTTTTATCCCCGAGAGGTTTGAGAACATCGAGGACGATAAATATAAGATTGCATGTACGCGCAACTGAGATAAATTTCCCAATTTAGCTTCCGGGATTTTGCTGAATGGCTGGCTGGCGTCCATACCGGCAATAACTATTCGAATTTTGATATTTAGAATATTACCGAACAGTGAGGTTGTGACGTACCTTGACGACCTCTTCCTCGTCCATCATTTGCGCCTTCAATTATACCAGCTGATTCCGTTTAGTTAAGACCATTCAAAACGTCCGCTGTATGGCTTACGTAGATCGAGGATCTGAATTGGGGCGCCATGCACTTTTACAGTACCAGGGACGGTCGTAAGAGTGGTAAAATCAATTTCAGAAACCTCCGAATGTGTCCCAGTAAGTTTCGACATAAGCGTCGACTAATTCGGGAGGTTAGTGTACATCCAGGGGAAGAATGTGGTTGCGGACTTTGCCAACCGAAGGGAAGCCAACAAAGCCAACTGACGCTATACCGGTTCTGCGATGGGTTTATATAACCGGTAGCCTATGTACCAGGATATGATTCTAGAGCTCACCTCGCGACATCGAAACCTAAGCCAGCACCACCACCCCCTCCGCCGCCTGTGGGATTAATGAGCTCCCGCCGGAGCTTTGCAATCTTTGCCTTGAGCTGGCCAAGATGATAGCTCGTGGCCTTATTTTTTTGGGCTATACAGAACAAATGGAGTGTGTACACGGGACTGGCGTGGAAATCAACCTACTTTTAGCCTAGGAAAAGATAAATATGGCTGAGAACGTAAACAAAGGTGGGAAGTTGAAAAGCATCTTACCATCTCATCTTCGATTTCCTATTGAACAATCAGGATGAATAGAGGAACAAAGAACAAATGAGCTTGCCTTTATCTTTTGTAAGGTTGTCATTGTTGTTGGTGGATAAATCTGTTCGGGAGAAGCCGAAACTTGAAGGGGAAACGATCAATGTTGTTGTGCGGTTGGACACTCAAGTCCACGGCTGCCAAAGACGCCAACTCCCTCCAGGTTTCAACGTTTCCTCCTGCCGTCTCCCATCCATTCCTTGTCCTCGACGTTCACCACCGCTCGCTAGCTCTATTAGCTTACCACTCCTTCTGATCCCGTCGTTCAACCTTCTTATGCGACTGGCTGGTTCTGGTCTTCATATCCTAGAATCTCCATCTCTCTCACCTCCCTAGATCATAACTATGTGCGGCGGCCCCAAATGGAAAAGAGAAGTTGTTCCAGACCATAAGGTTTGTTGTCTTCTTGCTTGCCTTGCCCATTCTGTGGCTGACAGGTTTGGCGCCTTTAGTTCGACTTCATCGACACACGGGAGTTTACTGACAACGGTTTTGGCATGCGTATGAAGTGCGCATACTTTAAATTTATAATCAAATTGAAAAACAAATTCCCTGCGCGCAGGTACCTCTGGCTCTACATCATTGTCCTCAAATCATTCTTGGTCTACATCTTGGATATCTTTTCAGCAGTAACCATGTTGTCAACTAAAACATGGTCAAATGAAATCTTCAACCAATGCGAAGACATTACTGGATGTGTTTTCATCCCCTTTGAAACTGGGAAGTGGTTATTCGTCGGCTGCATTATTTTTTCTTTCCTCTTGGTGTGTCCTTATATATTTATGTATTTCCATCCGGAAACCAAGCGCGAACTGTCATAGTTGGCGTATGAATCTAGGAAATCCAAGAAAATCATTGCTAGCCGAGATATCTCATACGCATTCACCAACGTCATGGCCAATCATTATTACTCCCTTCGTGAGTCAGATTAGAATGTATTTTTCAGCTTACTGACATAACATGATAGGATCGTACGACCATTTCTGTTTTTTTGACCATATAAGTAACTCGACGAAGACAAGCGATGATTTTGCTTTTTTCGTCTTCTTCGTTTTCAAGAGTGAGTAGTGATCTCAAATCATCCAAATTTCATTCAATACATAACTCATAACAGGTTGGAAACGAGTTCTCCTGGCTGATGCACCACGTCAGACAATCAACGCTCTCACTCTGTATGCTATCTTCCTTTCGAAGCAATCGGCTCCTGGCCAATGGTACGATATTAGCAAGTACTTTGCGAAAAACAGTTTGTCGACATCCCTTTTGACGGTAACGACTTTCCTTACCGTCACCGTATTCGCCGGATCGTTACTCGTTCTTATTGTTGCTGCTATATGCTATATCCCTCTACTTTGCCATATCAGAGGTAACCTTAAGGCTAGTTTCTTCGCCAATGCATTGACTATCAAGCTGAAAGACTCCCCTTTTCGTACAGGAGTATTGTTGTCACAAGGTCGACAAGGTGTGAAATATGCAATTGTCAGTGTACACAAACGCTCATCAATGTCCTCAGCGTATCGGCGCCGTTATTAAGCGCCGACAAAAACAACGCCTTGCGGACGCTGCCAAGCTTGCACAGAAGGAGGCTATGGGCGACTACTCTCATTTGAAGAATAAGAAAGGAGAAATGATCGCCAAGCCCCTTCCTCAACCAACTCTCCCCAATCTCTCTGTTGACGATGATGACGACACGCTGTCAATGGTCACACGTGCCGCTCCTCCAAGCACTTATACCCAGGACTATTACTATTACAACTCAGACAAAAACACCATTACGGGCGACTATCCTCCGCCCATGCCAGCTTACAACCCATACTCTACTCATCAACCCCCAGGATCATATGCACACTTCCACCAGTCAGCTGCATCGGTTCATCACGAAGACCGAGGTTACCCCCAACATGCATTATACGATGATGATAATGACAGTACGGTGCATCTGTCCTCGGCCGCAGCTCCCTATAGCCATTATCACCCTCCCATAGAACGCACAGGATCTGCCGCTATCCCAAATCATTATGGACACAGCGCCGGTAACGGTGCCAACTATGACCCTCACGATGTCTATCAGGGACGCGCTGGTACAGGTGCAGAACCTCCGCAGAAGCGCTCACCTCCAAGTGGGCTAGCATATGATGACCCCTCGAGTTTTTCCCAATCCACCCTTGATGGGCGCAGCAACGGATACGACTCAGGTGTGTCAGCGCCGTCACACATGGATAACCCATACGGAGGTTATTCGAGTAACCCTGTTACACCCCAAAGTGCAATACCTACTCAAGCGCGAAGAGGACGAGGGCATGATGAGGAAGGCGGAGGTGGTGGATATTCACGAGCCATGTAATTTACTGGTCTTTCTTTCTTTTCGAACGCTTCAGTCCACGTTCTCTTACCCTACCTTTGGATGACAGCCTTTGGGGTGTTACTTGTACAACATTTCGTATGATAATGACTGGTTATAGATCGCATTGAAACTGCGCGTTACATGAACTTCACATCCCAAGGTGTGGGCGAAATGAATAAATAAACTACCTATGATATATACATATTTTAACTCAATTTCTCCCAGATAATTATCCCGATGAGCAAGACAAGGACGATGATAATAGCGGCTGTAACAATTCGTTGCTTGTACATCCTATGGAAAAAGGAATAATTAAAATGATCTGTTAGAAGTATCGACGTTTGTCAGTTAATAAGGGAGGACACGCACTGCCTGATCATCTTCTTCAAAGTGCCAGAAGCACGATCAATGGATGAGTCGGCCGTGTTCAACTAAATGAGCTTGAACTCGAGTGTGATAAAAAAAAACATTTGCGATTACTTACAGTACCTCTTGCGTTCTCAATCTGTTCACGCTGCGTCCGCAAATTCATCAAGATATCAGCACCTTGAGATTCGGTTTCTAGAGCAATCCGTTGGGAATCTTGCAGCCGTCTTGTACCATCCTCAAGCAGTGCAGTGCTGGTGAGCAGATGAGTCCTGTCATTGTTGGACCCATAGGGCTCGTCCGATGTTACAAACGATTGGGAGGATGACAGTAGGTCTGAGCGCGCCATTTGAGAATTCCCCTCCTTCAGTAATTTCTTGTACCGTGATAAATTTGCTTTGGCATTCCGAAGGCGAGTATGATATTGTACACGGACGGACTGAGGGATTCCTTGAATTTCGATTTCCATCTGGGAGACCTGCGACGTCCGGTATAAGTTGGGTGCTGGAAAGATGTGCATGATCGTACCGTACCATTTCGTCCGCCTCGTCCAGCTCCATCTCCACCCGCCTCAGGACATTTTTACGGTCGTCTGTTGCAAATTTAGGATCCGGGAGAGTAGGCCACAAACGAAGAAGACTTGCCGCTACGGTCATCACCGCCGTCATCTTCAAGTTTCTCCCGTATAGTGTCAATGAATTGTAGAAAATCTTGCTCATAAGAGTCAAAGAGGGAAGTTGGGGAGCTGTTCATGATGTCGTATAGGTTGTTGTAATTATGTTCCACCAGGGAAACCGAGGGGAATGAAGAGGTATTGGTACAGAAGAGTGCGTTGCATACACTCGGAAAACTTGTTGTGGCAGTGTCATGTTCAGTGCTGACTCTTGCTTACCGCAACTGCCATGTCTAATTCAGCGTATGTCCCGTTCGCCTTCCCCATCCTTGGTTGGCCACTGAACTAAACTTTCTCTCCACAGTGCGTCGCTATTCCTTGACCCCCAGATCCGGGACTGGGTTTTGTTTCCAATCACCCTTGTCATGGTCTGTTCCGTCATTCCTGCCATTATTTTGTGCGTATCTTCTACTTATGAATCCTAAATAGATATTGGTTGGAATTTTGCGACACTATATCGTGCTTCTCCTTCAATCCACCCCCAAAAAATTGCCACGAACTGCCATCCGCGAACAGTGAGTAAAGACGATAACACCACTCAACTATTGCGATAACTTTCGACCAGGCGTGCACTTGTACGGTCACAAATTCTACGTGCCACATCATCTACTTCACCAATTCCCCCATCATTCTACATCTCGATCTCACGACACCTGTCTGAGGCGTTCGAAGCAGGGATATATCTTAAGGACGGTCCGCCCAAAGGTGACGCGGCCCCGGCTCCCCCAAATCCTATGGACCCTGCTGCTATGGATGGAATGATGTCTGGAATGAAAACACAAATGGTAATGATGGTTCCCCAAATGGTCATTATGGGCTGGATTAATTTCTTCTTCCAAGGCTTCGTCCTCAGTAAGTGGTGCTACAAACAACCAAATGGATGCTGACGTCCACTATACAGTCAAGCTGCCATTCCCTTTGACTTTGGGGTTCAAGTCGATGCTACAGCGGGGGATCGAAACTCCTGATATGGATGTCCGATGGGTGTCTTCCTTGTCTTGGTACTTCCTGAACTTCTTTGGGCTCAATGGCCTATACCGCCTTCTCCTGGGTGGAGACAACTGTGAGTCTTTCATAGCGTCGTACATCACCATCTCTCATAAATTCATCAGCTGCTGATTCGTCCCGTGATATGACTGCTTCGCCGTTTGCAAACGCAGGCGCAGCACAAGTTGGGCCTCAAGATTATCATAAATTGTTCAAGTCGGAAAGGGATAACATTGCATTTTCTGAGGGGGTGTATTCTTGGGTTGGAGAGGAAGTAGAAGACAGGGTCCTTCGTAGATATACCAACATCCCCCCGGCTTGAAATCTTTAAACAATGGCCTGAATATTGAATTGCCAACCTACTCCGTACAGCTATTTTCGCAACAGGTCGGGGCGCGCAGTGAGAAGGTTGCGAGTTGACGCCACATATTGTCATATGATCAAGTCCATATCCTGTTCGTATATACCAATGGAAATTGATCAGAGAAAATAGAATGACAACAAATATAACTATACATGTATTGTTGAACAAGGTGTTGAAAGGACCCACAATTTATCGTGGCCATCAAAACAAATATATGCCGACTGCTACACTAATCCATCGTACAACGACAGTGCCTGAAAGGATGGGCTTGTTACGTGTGGGAAAGATATCATGTTGCTGTGCTTACCTGGACAATCGTTGGGTCCTGTTTACTTCCCTCTACAAACTCTTCATATGTCAGCTTTGCATCCTTATCTCTGTCCATATTCCTGAAGATTTTGTCCACGCGCTGTATATAAATGGTTAGGCGTCAGTGGAGTGTACCCAACAACCGGTGCCTGCCTTCTCAGGTGTGTCTTCGTCTGAAGGCAGCTTGACCATTTCTCCAGTCATCTTGTATATCGATTGGACAATTTGCAACATTTCATCGTATGTAATGGTACCATCTTTGTCTATGTCATAGAGCTGAAAGGCCCCTAGTTGGACTGTGTGAACACTGCATCATCACGCAGCAAATAAAGGAACGAACATTTAAGCTTCTCTTCTAACCGACCACGGCTGGTAACGCTCAGTGCACAAATGAATTCTTTAAAGTCAATGGTGCCATTCTTATTCTCATCGAATACGTTGAAGACATAATCGGCGAATTCTGCCGGATCGCCAAAGGGGAAGAATTGCTTGTATATGCGACTGAACTCGGCCTTGTCGAGCTGACCGGAAGGACAATCCTTACGGAAACCCTTGTACCTGTTTTTGTTGTGAGGGATATTATGAGAAGAGGTGGTTGCTCAGTTGAACGAACCATTGTTGAAGTTCTTTCTTATCGACTAAGATTAGATGTGATTTAAATAATAAGTGGTGTTTGTGGGAGCCGAATGATCGGACAGGGACGCACAGTACGTATTTTTCTGAAGGTCAGCAAGCTGGTCAGGAGAAAGTTTGCTCTGTGATTTGCCCATGACAGTCAAGAGAAAGAGGAGATTGTGGAGGAGGCCGGATTAGCGCTATGACCGCACCGCTTGAACCGAAGGCTGTACAGCTTCTGCAAGAGTCTACTTATTCAGGGTGCCAAAAAATAATATCGGGGCATCTCCGCAATCGAATCAAATAATTGACAGAGAAGGGGATAAAGAAGATAGATTGGGTAGGAGTTGCCATGTTGGGCGAGCTGAGCCTTGCAGCGTGTTCGTTGTTGGGCATGAGGAGGGACGAAAGAGTCGTTATTCGCCAACTCGTGGCCTGAAAAGCAGGATATAAGTCTAAACAGATATCGATACTGTCCATCTCAATTTCCCCCATGGCTCGCAGTAACCGACCGATCACCAACACAGGCAGGGAACCACATGCTGATCCTGTCTTCTCTTCAATTCAAGTTCTTTCTCAACTACAAACACACCCCCTTTAACACTATCTTCTACTCTTCAACAATGTGTTACGCTTATGGTTCCATCGACCAGGCCGTCAATGCCTGTCCTATGTGCAAAGTATTTCCCCATACTAGGTCTATACATCGTTATCTTTTCTTCTACTTCAGCCGCTGACAGGGCTGTCCCCTACTCAGGTGCCCCCATCAACGCGATATATGTCGCAACCGCACTCTCCATCCTCGCATTGACGTCCTGTTCCTCAAGAATGCTGAAGGTAATCACCAGCCTGGTTCATTCTTATTCGATGCCATACTGAGACAGGTTGGCCTGGTCAGTGGACTCTTTCAATGGATGCGGGTATTGTAAAGTATGACTATCCGTTCTCTCTCGCTCCTGTCTCTCACGATATCATGCACAGTGGGCTCGCACTGGCCCCTCTCCCAAGCAAGCAGGCTATCACAACCCTGGGTGGCCAGGATGTTGTCGCCCACCTACCATCAGTGAACATCGTATGATTCAAGCCGCTGATTGGCGATCTGTCAGTATCATCCACCAAGTGCCGATACCAACCGAGATAAAGGCCGCTCTAGATAGCCTTGGGCCGAGGGGAAGTCCTGTGCCTATATTATCCAGCAGCGCTGCGCGTACTAGTACTGGGTCCAAGGCATCTATGCCCGCCTTTGATCGTAGAAACAGCGGGAACTCGAGTCCCCGGTCAGGATCTGTGTCAGGGAGGACTGCATCAATGTCCATCTCTGGAAAAGTACGAGGGAGTAGCCCAAAGCAAGCAATTGCGGCTCTAGGAAATAACCTTTCTCGGACCTCCAGCGGAAATACAATATCCACCTCTGTTCCAACATCATCTTCTATGGAACAACATCATACCAATCGCCGCCAGGCTCTGCTAGATCCCGCGGATAAGCGCAGTGAGGGGCCCTACTCATCTCAATCTTCTCCGAGTCGCAAAAATGTTGACTTGGAATCTCCGAGACGTAACTCCAGCCGAGGCCCTTCTGTAACCCCCGCCACCCCATCCGTGTCCTTATCCAAGGTGGTGGTGAATAGTCGCCCTCAAGCCTCTGTCAGGCGACGCAATTCCATCTCTAATTCTAGTTCTCCCGTCACAAAATCTTCGCCCCCTCAACCCCGTTTGTCTGATCGCCCTTCGTTTGTGATACCGCGGGCGCCACGGAAGGAAGGCGATATGTTGTCTAGCGCTTCGAGCAGTAGTGGGAGTAGTGATGGAATCGGGTCTATGACTGACAGCACCATCACCTCAGATGGGGGGTTTACTGATTACCTTTCTGATGAATCTGAGGCTGAGCTTCAGCGACAGGCGGAAGCGCGTGCAGCCCTCGTTGCGCAAAATCAAGCGGAGGAACTGGAGTTCAAAGCTGCCCGCCAGCAGCTCGCCCATGTTGACTTGCGTCCACCAAAGTCTTGGAATCCAACAAATATCACGAATAGTACCACTACACGATTACCATCTGGACCTGGGACCACTTTCTCCGGGCGGAGTGTTCCCATAACTATGGCACATGTCGCGCAAACACGAGGATGATAAGAGGGTTTATGTCAGTGGGGCGGCGTTTTGATTCATATGCTACATTTCATCTTCACTCTCATACCTATCAGGGCTTATTATGTACGTTTTTAACTACACAACTATCAACTGTATAGCGTTACGCATACAATGGAATTGAAAACTTTGTTTCAATTTTCTGGCTGAGTTACTATCGGATAATTGACGCCCAGTGACAGCCAGCCACACGTTGCGTTGGTGTTGTGCCCAAAGTCCTAATTCGGACACTAGCCATGAACTCGCACCTTTGAAGAACGTCTTCCCTCCTCCCCTCTCTCTCTCCTCCATGAATCTAGGCCGCCATTCTATAACTCCAACTAAACCGGTACATATATTTGACGCCCGCTTTGACCCCGATTGCAAGATATTTACCACCTCAACTCCCGCTGGATTTGCTGTTTATCATGTATCACCTCTTAAACTACTTCGAAAACGCGGTCTGTTTATATATATATATTCTCTCCTGCGCTTCTCTCAATCAAAAGGTGATATTCAGAACTTACTGGAGGAACACTTTCTGCGGTCGTACCATTGCATACGTCAAATCTTCTCTTCCTTCTTGGCGGTGGTCGGAGTCCATTGTATCCTCCGAATAAAGTAATCTTATGGGACGATGCCCTCGGTTGTGAGGTTGCAGAACTCGAATTTAGGGAGAGGGTCAGAGGTATCGCCTGTAGACGTGGATGGCTAGCTGTGGCACTCCGGCGCCGGGTCGTTGTGTTCGAACTTGGGGAGCAGGTTACAAGGTATGGGGAGTGGGACACCTGCGATAATCCCACAGGTGAGCACACCGTTCCTCCCATGTTCCCATCTTCATGCTGTCTTTTCCAAGAATGAGAGCAGTATAGTCATCTTGTCTTTCTCTCAGGTTTACTCGCGATGGCGACAGGCCCATATGCGACGCTTTTGGCGATTGCCGGTCGTCAATTAGGTCATGTACAACTTGTGCACCTCCCTCCCTGCCTTCCACCTGTACCAATCGGCCCACCCCCCTCGGCCCCTCCTCAGAAACCCCCGCCCCCACCTTTGAAACATCCAGTATCTATAATTGCAGCCCACACAACAGCTCTTACGACACTTTCATTGCCTCCGTCTGGGCGTTTGCTGGCAACTACGTCGTCAAGAGGGACCCTTGTAAGAGTATGGGATGCTTTTTCAGGGAAACAAGTAAAAGAGTTCCGGAGAGGTACAGATAAAGCGGATATATATGGAGTAGCTTTTCGACCAGATGAGAAAGAACTTTGTGTGTGGAGTGACAAAGGCACAATTCACGTTTTTACTCTTGTCGATTCAGGCGCATCGTACGTAAAATTTATATGATTTTCCCTGTCTTCGATTAATTATGCGCAGAAATCGACAATCATCATTCTCCCCCCTTGCGCCATTTATTCCACTTCCGAGATATTTCGAGTCGGAGTGGTCGTATGCTCAATACAGAATACCCGTCCAATCCTCCCATATATCTATCTCAGCATCCTCCGCACGATCGCCCATGGGTGATATTCTGGATGAAGAACGCTGTGTCGTGAGCTGGGTGGAAACGCCAATTGATGCTGAATTAGGACATGGACCCAAAACAGAATATCAACTCATCGCTTTGACCTACACTGGAGGCTGGTATCGCCTTTCGATACCTCAACATGGGAATGTCCCTTCATCGCCTGCATCCAGTTTAAGTGGGACGTCGCCAGGGCAGCCCTCTCGGCCCCGTACATCAAGTGGTTCATCAGTCCGTAGTCGTTCGGAGAAGGGAAAGGAGAAGGAGAAAGACCGCGATAGGAATGACAAAGGAACTTCCGAATGTGTATTACAGGAGTTTCGGAGGTATGGTAGATGGGACGGTTGGGGTTAAACCTACTCAGGTTGTTAACAGCACACTCTAAATTTTCGTCTAGGACATGCCGGTTACATTGTCATACATGCATTATTACTATCGTTCTTAGTTAACGTTTGTACATCTCACATTTTATAAATGAATCTCGCCTTATCTCATTAAGGGTCACGTGTCACACGCCAAAATGTGCAATGTCACGCGTTGTGGTTGATCTCAACTACAATCATGGAGAACCCGCATGCAGAGCGTCAAGCTGTTCTTCTCGAACGTATCCTAAAAAACACAGTACATGCCCTCCCCTCCCCGTCATTCTATCACCACCTGATTTTGTCCCTAGTCAAAATGTACAGAGATGGTGATGGAACTCAACCACTGTATTGAAGTGAGTTGCTGCGATTTAATCTCTGGAACCTTACAGTAAAATGTTATCAGGAAATCCTCCGGGCGAATGCCTATGTCAAGACGGCTGCTGATTTAGCGACTAAGTATCGGAAGAATGTTCAGTACAATCTGGAAGCGACACGCGGAAACAAAGCAGCAGATGGGAATCGTTCATGAAATACAATTTCGAGTGTCGCTCGTAGGGTACAAGTGTAGTTCTCTGGGCGCAGTAAACATATGTACTTCGATTTTATTAATTTAACTACACCGTCTCTTGTTTGTATAGCTTTGGGCGATTCAAGGGCGATCGAATCTTGATGTCGGAGGAGGTTTTCCTACAAAACACATTCTTGAATATCACAGACACTTAATGGCGGTTACCTCCATAGGAAGTCCTGTCGGACCAAGCAAGACCACTTGTGGATACTGTTCGCCACCTGGTAAGAGGAGCGCCCATCGATCAAGTTACCATTCTGCTGGCCTGGATGCAAGACTGCTCTCGTGTGAGGTGAGTTACCCGGCCAAGTATTTTCAAATGAGTGCTCATATCGCATGTCACTATATCAAGGTATATCAGAAGATGATCGATCGTGGATGGCGGCGTTCCGGTGAATACCGTTACTTGTATGTGATACGACCTAATTTATATTTTACTATTCATTACAGGTACCTGGTGTTACAAACCCGATTTACGAATGTCCTGCTGTCCACAATATACAATAAGGTAACCATTGTATCACGATTTTTTTTAAAAATCTTGACTAGGATTAATAGGTTGGACGCTCTAACATTCAAGCCCTCCAAGAGTCACCGAAAGCTATTGAATCGGTATGTTTATTCTCGTTTTAATGAAGCAGGCTACACGAAACAGTCAAGTTGGAATCGATTTATTATCTTTGGTAAAGTAGGAGAAATCGAAACGTATGCCCATTAGCATCACAATACGGCGCTCTGATCAAGGCTCGTTGTAGATTAACGCTGAAGTCAAAGGTTCCACACGCATTTTCATTGAACACAGCTGTGCACGCGGCCGAGACTAGGTTCTACGATGGAGAAAAATCTCCTAAGCATCAATTTGAAGTGGGTCTCAGGCCTAGTACATCAGGGTGACCACTCCATTGAGATGTTGTTCAGACGAGTTTAGAACCCTCTTCATATACTCCGGAAAAATACAATCTATACAACAAATATCAAGCTCTTATACACAGCGACGATAAATCATCGCCATCCGGTTTTACTAGATTTCTAGTGGACTCTCCCCTTAGGGTCTGTTTTTTGCATCTTTCGTGTTCATCCCTCATTTCTCCTTACCATATCCCTTAGACAAATCCCATACCATATCCTTCTGCTCCACCAATCCATCTCCCTCATAACTATGGATCGTACCACCAACTCTACAGGTTGGATGGCCAGTTGGTAGCCTTAGCCGTTCTTGATATCCTCCCTGGTTGTGTATCCAGTGTTTACTTTATCTATGATAAAATATGGGAAGAATTTTCCCTTGGGAAGGTGAAGCCAGTGCTCTCACCCGCATCCCCGCTCACGTATTCAAGGTCACAGCTCAGCGCTCTACGGGAAATCTCGCTCGCTCGTGAAATGCAGGAGGCAGGTGCTCCTCAGATGGCTTCGCTTTACATGGGTAAACATCGCCTATTTACCGCCCCCACTTTTAATGGAATAATCCCAATCGATTAGGATTCTACATTCATTCGTGCCAAAAGATGCGTTACAAGGGTGAATACTCCCCATCCTACTTGGCTGATCCTGTGCGTAAAACTCTTTCACTCCTTGAGTACACGATCACAATGCCGTGTTCAGGAAACTTATGAATGGTTTCCATTAACCACCTGTGTTATGGGCCTCGAGATGTACCGATATGCATGTTTCTCTCATCCTGAGCATTCAGTTACCGACCTTCCCAGTTATCTTGAGGGCAGGTGAATGTGTTAAATTTGGAGGCTGTCTTGCTGATAGGGCTTGTAGATGACGAGTCATTATTGGAATATCTGAACGAGGAAAATGTCGCTCAATTACACGCGGTCACGGACGTTAGGAACGATGAGGTTGTTGTTGCACCAATCGAGGTTTGTACCTTAGTGTCCCCTTTTTAATACACCTAAACTAACGAGATTGTGCAGACAATCTTTAGCTGGAAATATGAGTACACTCGCCTTCAGGTAGCCGCATGTGTGAAAAGCCTGGGTATGGAAGTGTCAAAAGAGATAGCCTTTTTGTTGTGATAAATTACTTCGTGTTTTACAGACGTTCTGCAACTCACGAAAAGCCCGAATAAAATTCACAGAACTTGACTAACGTTTGTTCTATGGAGCGGCTGTGGGGGTGGTCTTGGGTGTATGTTACAAAATCACGGGCGTATTCTGTGGCAAGGTAGAGATTAGGATACGCACCTGAATAGGATGAATCATTGAAAAAAGATGGCTACCATGGTTGAAAATGGGGCAGAGAAAAGTATGGATGGTTGTCGAAACCATAGCTCAATGAGATATTACTGGGAGTGCACCTGGTGTCAACAATAGTATTGGTCGAGGTCTACGCGCGCCCAAGTATCTACCAGACCGGTGACCGATCCATTTATGAGGTGAACCTCGATAGTGTACTTGTCCCCTTTATAAGGAGTGGTTACGAGTCTAACATCTAACCTTGTCATCTTGATCTCCCTTTATGCTTTCTTTCACTGCTGGGCCTTTTCTGCGGCTCTTTCGTGCCTCTCGTATGTGGTCCCTCTTCCTCGTTTTCATTCATCTGCCTGCTTCTTTCCCCGTTGCTCGGGGTTTTTCTACCCCTCATATCCACTTGCCCCTCCTTTTTTTCTTTTCTTTAGGCACTATACTCATCTTGTTACAGTTGCCAATGCCGGCTTGAGTTCGGCCTCCCCTTGCGAAGCCCACGCGAAGGAGTTTGGGCGACCAAATAATTATATTTGCTCGCAACTCACAAGCCCGTGCCTCCACGGCTTCGGCCCTACAACTCCCTTCTCCTCTTTCTCAGGATGGTGTAAACATTTCGTGCGACTCGCTTGACTTTTCTACTAGATCTAGAAACAACTTGACTTGCAGAACGTTTCTATTGCGCCGCTCCGGATTCATTGATTGCGTGACAGCCGTCTCCATTGTCACATTTGTTCTTGGGATCAAGTTTACTTACAATCGGAATCTCGCTCAACTTTTTAAAAATTCGAAAAAAGACGTAACATGGTAAGAGGCTAGGGCTATTAAACACATTCGCCACCCTAATACACTAAGCTCCGTCGTCAAATCCGGGAGCGTCGTCAATATGTGTATGCAAAATCATTGGAATCACAGGAAAGGCAGACGTACGAGCGAAAACAACATATGAAAGATGCTCTTGCCAGCGGAAAACTATTGCCTACAGAATTAAAGAAGGATGTGAAAAAGTTGGGAACGGATTTGGCTTTTGATGAAGCCCAAACAGGTGAATCCAGCTTTCTGCTTGCTTAGAACCTGACCCATCCATTTTCTAGACCCAAAAACACACATCGACAATGAATATTCTCGTGCAGGGATACATGATCCTAAAATAGTTATTACAACATCGAGGGATCCGAGTTCCAAATTGCTGCAGTTTACAAAGGTTTGACCTTTCACTGCTCGTCTTATAATTTTTCATGTAAACTCCTACAGGAAATGAGACTTGTTTTCCCCAACTCCCATCGTATCAATCGTGGCAACTATGTCGTAAAAGAACTCGCGGAAGCATGTAGGGCTAATGACGTGACCGATCTGATAGTTCTGCACGAGCATCGTGGGGTTCCTGGTGAGTTCGAACTTATCCCAGGTATATTTGCCAATATAACTATCGTGTAGACGCTATGATTGTTTCGCATTTCCCCCACGGTCCCACTGTCTACTTTACCCTGAATAATGTTGCCCTTCGACATGACATCGGAACATACAAAAACACCACCGTCTCGGAACAATACCCGCACCTAATATTCGAAAACTTCAGCTCCAAATTGGGCGAGCGAGTGCGAGATGTTCTCAAGTATCTGTTTCCTGTCCCAAAAGAAGATAGCAAACGTGTTATGACGTTCTCTAATGAGGATGACTTTATTTCGTTCCGGTGTGTTATTACCTTCGACAGGGTGGTGCATTCACCAACTCTAATACCAAGACATCATGTATTTATGAAGATACCCCGACAAGTTCAGCTAGCTGAGGTTGGGCCCCGATTTGAAATGAAACGTAAATATCGATCGTTTTCCTTTGTTTATTCAAACTCACCTGGTTTATAGCATATGAGATCCGGCAAGGTACTCTGGAACAAAAAGAGGCAGAAAAAGAATGGGTTCTAGCTCATTATACTCGAACCGCTAAAAAACGCAACGTATTGTCAGGGTACAACCCTCCAACTGTTGAGCCCCCTACGAAAAAAGCAAGACGGTAACATGATTGCCTTTGCCCATCTGGAGTCCATTGCGTCGCCTCGGCAAACCGTCTGGGGAAATACCTGCAGTGGAACCCACCTTTTAGTGTTTGGTATGCTTGAGATCAGAACTACGCGGCATCAGTTCCATCCCCACGCCCCTGGAAACTGATAATAAATGACCCTTCCCTCTTTCGCTGAGCCATCTTCAACAGTACATTACCAATGTGTGTATACACCTGTATTTCACAGAAACTATAGAAGCATATATTGTGGAATTTATTTAATCAACAGTCAAGCCTTTATCTAGAGCGGCAAATGCCTCGAAGAAAGAGGAAAAGAGGTCAATCGCATGTTGCACATCATGCGAACCTGCGGTTTCCCTGACGGAATGCATGGACAACATGGCATTACCGACATCAACGGTACGGATCCCAATCTTTGAAAGCATTGGTCCAACAGTGGACCCGCACGGTCTGAGGCGGTAAATAAGGTTCTTTGATTGCTAAACACTGATATTCTAGGACTCACATATCATTCCGAACCTCAAATTCTTGTACCCTTCCACCCTTTCGCTCCACGAGCTGTTTTACTACGAATGATGTAATAGCATCACTGGCATATCTCTGTTTGGCATTTGTTTTAATGACAATGCCACCATTCATAATTGGTTTGTGTCGTTCTTCGTGTTTGGTGGTATAATTGGGATGGACGGCATGACCCATGTCTGCTGAAATCAAGAACGATCGTGCGATTGATTGAGCCAGAGTTGCCGGCGTCGGCGAAAGACGATTGAGGAGAGATGGAATGAGGCTGGATTCAGCTCCAGAAGTCGAAACACTCCCGATTTCTTCATGGTTGAACAATGCAATGCAATTGACGTTACCCTCGAGAGTGGGAAATGTTTGAGCCGAGGCACTTTCAGCGATAGCTTCTACAGCACAAAACCTGGGCGGCAGACATAGGATATAAGAATTGATGATCAAATAACGTCAAAGCTTACGATGATACTAGATTATCCATGCGTGCACTAAAAATAAATTCACCGTTGATCCCCCCAAGTACGGCAGGTTGGGTGTCGTATAAAGACCTGCGATTATATTAAATGGCATTCATGAACTCCGAAATTTGACACACAGTTCAAAGTCGTGAATTTCCTCTGGTGCAATGGATAGTTCTCCGGCCAAAAGTGCTAACAATGCGGGGTGGTGATTTTCTTGGATACTTGAGGCTGATCCTTTTGATATATGTGGATTTAGATCCTTCTCAAAATCACTTTCTTCACTCCTCGCCGAATTAAGTTGGGATTTCAAAAGGCCAAGAATGGGGACGAATTCTGTCTCTTGGTTAAATTTAAAATTGTCATTCACATTCCTATCCACTGGCAGTTTCTGTATTAGGAGATGTAAGCTCCAGATTAATAGACTTACAGTGAATCGCAAGAGTTGGAATGCGCAAGAGGGGCTTGTCAATTTTGACGAGTTTCGAGGTGAATGTTCCCCCTTGTTCAGCAATGATGACACGTCCAGCCAAAGATAGATCGCGGTCTAACCAAGAGTGCCAGATCCCGCCGCCGTAGGTCTCAACCCCTACCTGAAGATATCCAGACTTGGACCGTTTTGAGATTGGGCGAACCTGGACCAGTCGGTGAGCAGTCAGTTCGTTGTTTTTCGAGTTTTGTTCTCACCCGCAAATTGGGGCTATCAACATGTGTAGCTACAATGCTAAGCCCGGAACCATGCTTCCACTTCGATGGAAGTGTGAAAGCCACAAGAGCTGCCTGATTTCTGATCTAAAGTCTTAGCCCTGTGGACGAATAATAGTTTGTCGAACAATCACCTTGTAAAGTAGTATTTACCATTTGGTTTGATATTCTTCTCCCAGTCAGAATCTTCTCTGATCTGCTGAAGGTTAATGATGTTCCCTACGACTCGCCGATGACCTATACCTTTTGAAAGCCGGCTTTCTCGAGACATGCTGCAGCATTGTGCACGGCGTGGAAAGGCGTCGGAGAGGCATTTACGAACTTCAGGAATTTGACGGCAGCTTCTGGGCTTGTTGGATACAACATCATGGTCGAGAGATTCGCTCCCAGACTGAAAGCTTTTCTGAAAATACCGGTGACGGCACGGCTACGGACTCGGACGCGGCACAGAAACAAACTCATCGATGTCACGTGCTAAACAAGTAGCAAACTTTTTCTCCTCAGGGTTCTGAGGTCGACAGTTATTGATTGGACGAGTCTGATGGTACAGACCTATCAGAAACATGGACCAACCCAGGTATGTTTATTGGAACATCACATACCCAGAAAATTCTCATTTTCTCCTCAGGCTTTTGGACTCGTATGCAGCTCGGCTTCGAATTCTCAATTCGATGGCAAGTTAGCCTATGTACCTGCATTGGAAGACGTCCTGGTTTGGGATGTGAAAAAAGGCCATATGGTGTGTACATGAGCCGTCCTAGGCACTTTACTATACTGATTCGCTATAGGTTGCGATGTGGCATGAAACTGGACACCGGGCCGAGGTTACCTGTATTTTGCGATCTCCCCAGAGGGACTCCTTTGCTGTGGGTTACGCAGATGGATCAATCCGTTTATGGAGTACCGATACAGGGACTGTGGCTACAACATTCAATGGTCACAAGAAATCTGTCACAGCTCTTGCGTTCGATAAGCGAGGAACACGGTTAGCTTCTGGATCTCAAGACACAGACCTTATTGTCTGGGACGTTGTTGGGGAGGCTGGGCTCTTTCGGTGTGTACATATCAAGATTTTTTTAATGTGGAATTCAAAATGTGGGATAGCCTTCGTGGACATCGTGACCAAATTACCTCCGTGCAGTTCATGACCGCTTCGGAATTACCTTCAACGTCTACCACTACTGCCTCGGGCTTGTTGCTTACATCGTCCAAAGACACGTTCTTGAAAGTATGGGACTTATCGACCCAGCATTGCGTCCAGACCGTAGTCGCACATCGATCTGAAATATGGACAATGGATATTAGAGAAGAACAAGACTTAATCTTCACGGGAAGCGGCGAAGGGGAACTGAAAGCGTGGAAAATCGATCGCGAGTCATTATCAAAGGGATTAAGGGAGACTGAGGCAGGAGAAGTTCGTCCCTATCTTTAATAATGTAAGCCTGGAAGAACTTGATCTAACTCATTTGCACAACAGGTTCACAAAATAATTCACCCCATCTGCCCTCTCCCGCTTTCTTCTAAGCATCGAGTGTCCCAGATACTCTTTCACCCAACGCAACCTTACCTCGCCGTTCAGTCCCATGATAGATCTGTGGAAATATTCAGGATACGTACAGAAGAAGAAGTTCAGAAGAAACAGCTCAGGCGTAAAAAACGTGCCAGGGAAAGGAAGGGGCAGGAGCAGGACAAGGGTGACGCACGCAACGCGGGAATCGAGCAAGAGAAGGAAGATTATCACGAGGTCCTCCTTGTAGACCTGTTTACACCTCACCTTGTTATCCGTGCCAGTGGAAAGATCAGGTCGTTTGATTTTGGCCCAGGGGACACTAATGTAAGGGGTGGAACCCAGGTAAGGCATGTTACGCTCCAGACTTACAACTCTGAATTATTCTTCCACAAGTTACTTGTTGCTTTGGCTACAAATGCCCTAGAGGTGTACAGTGTTCCTCAGCCCCAAAGATCTAAGGATACTCCAGAAGTGACTCGTACGTATTCTGTCGATCTCCCGGGGCATAGGACGGATGTACGAACGCTGTCTCTAAGCTCTGATGACCAAATTTTAGCATCAGCATCAAATGGTAAGCGAGGGTTACTTTGTAGAATAAGGATTTTTGGCTGAATATAACAGGCTCTTTGAAAATCTGGAATGTGAAAACGACCACATGCATCCGCACTATAGATTGTGGATATGCAATCTGCAGCACATTCTTGCCTGGCGATCGACACGTCAGTACACCAGTGTAAAGAGAGCTCCCATTGATGACAAAATTCTTTAGATCGCAGTTGGAACAAAAAATGGGGACATCCTTATCTACGATTTGGCTTCTTCATCCCTTATCGAAACGATTCAAGCACACACTGCCACAATTTGGTCTCTAGATGTCGGAGCAGATCAACTATCCTTAGTGAGTGGTAGTGCAGACAAGGACGTCAAGTTTTGGGAGCTTTCCCGTAAAGTCGGTACTAGCGAAGGCGTGCGTATCTTTATCCGCATAGTTTCACCAGCCATTCACGATTTCTTCCTCCGTGCGCAGTATGGGAAACTAACACACACCCGTACATTAAAAATGACCGATGATGTGCTTTCCGTCAGGTATAGTCCGAATGGAAAATTATTGGCTGTAGCGCTGTTGGATTCGACAGTAAAAGTTTTTTACCAAGATTCATTAAAATTTTTCCTTTCGTTATACGGGCACAAAGTACGTCACGTCTCTATTTGTGTGGCTATCTGATAATTTATATATATATCAAGCTTCCTGTCCTTTCAATGGACATATCTCATGACTCAAAACTCATTGTTACATGCTCTGCGGACAAGAATGTGAAGATCTGGGGCCTTGACTTCGGAGATTGTCACAAATCTATTTTTGCCCACGACGAAAGTGTAATGCAAGTTGCTTTCGAAAGCAATTCTCACTACTTCTGGACAGTCGGGAAGGATAAGATGCTAAAATACTGGGATGGAGATAAGGCACGTCCGCACATTCGAACCTAACAACTGATAATTGATATGGGCCTATCAGTTCGATAATATCCAAAAACTGGATGGTCATCACGGTGAAGTTTGGGCTTTAGCTGTCAGTCATCACGGAAATTTTGTGGTGACAGGTTCTCATGACAAGTCGATCCGCATCTGGGAGAAGCTGGATGAACCTGTAAATACTATCACTGACTATATGTTCGAAGGACTTACCAACTTTATCAGCTTTTCCTTGAAGAAGAACGTGAACGAGAACTTGAAAATCTATATGAAAGTGGACTAGCTGATACACTCAATCGTGAAAATCCCCCAGTCGGTAACGGTGCCGGAGGCATGCGAGGTGACGTTACGTCAGAGGTAGAGGCCACTGCAGTCACAAAACAAACGTCGGAAACACTTATGGCGGGTGAACGTATCATGGAGGCGATTGACCTTGCAGATGGAGAGCGAGCCACGTTTCAAAATTATGCCGAGGCGATGTCGAAGCTGCCTGAAGACGACGCAATGAGGACCCAACCTCCACCAAGAAATCCCGTTTTAGCTGCGTATGATTTAGAACCCGACCTCTATGTTCTGAGAGTGGTGGAGAAAGTACCGAGTACGGCTTTGGAAGATGCTTTATTAGTCTTACCATTCGGAAAAGTCATATCTCTGATGGGGTATCTGAATGAATGGGCACAAAAGGCCAGTATTCGTTTATCAGTCGGGTCCCTCACTCCGTTAAGCGAACTTTCTATACAGGATATGAATATTCCTCTCGCATCGCGTATTATATTCTTTCTTCTTAAAACACATCACCACCAAATTGTTGCGAATCGTATCATGCGCACCGCCCTTATACCTTTACGGATGCACCTACGAGCAGCTCTTATCCGACAAAAGGAAATCATTGGGTACAACCTGGCCGCTCTACAATACATCCGCCGGCGAAATACCTCCAACCGGACGGCTCAATTTTATGATGAGCTTGATGAAGAGAGTGTGCGAGCAAAAATAGCCGAGGGTAAAAAACGGAAGAGGGTCAACATAAAGACATAATTGACAATTGCTAGTGATCGATTGGTCATGTATAGTATGTGGAGGTATGGGTATAGAAAAGTACAATCCTCAGTTTCATACGCCGCCTATATGTTCTAGGTACTGATGCTAAAGTAGGGTTCCCAGGAAAATAAAATATCTCGCGAGCAATCAATGCTTTTGTTTGGGTCCCCAGAGGTCCTCAAACCTGTTAAAGAATGTCAATTTCAATTTCGGAATTTAAGGAAACCCGTAAGACTTGCCATCCAGTCGGTTCTGTGGCGACTCTGAATTGAACCGTAAGTTTACCCTGTTCCAAATCTGCTAACTGCTTGAACGCTGCTTTGGTCAAATCAACATGGCGCGACCCAGCCGCACACCCCGCGCAACTATCTACCACTCGAACGAAGACACATTTCTTTGGGGTATTACACACTACAGTGAATGAGTCACAATCCCCGAAATTACAGACAAATACCCACACTCGAGGAACTTAAAGCATTGAGGGCGGTCGTGCCAACCCTCCAGGGTGAGGGCACATGCGAACGATTGATCCTGTGAACCCAAGGTTATAGGAAACGGAAACATCAATGATCTTTATGTGACGAACCGTTGGAGCCCAATTTCCGTTTGCCCAACAGCTGGGATTCTTCAAATCATGGCCAGTGTACCTTGAAGATAGGAAATATTGGCATGAGTGGTTACAAATGTGTGTTGCTCGTTGTTCACCAGGTAATCGTGGCGGCCTCCGATTTGCCAATCCCCTTTAGGCCTGCCCAGACGTTCGCGATAACTCCACCAAGGCTCCCGAGGCCAAGCTTTGATTCGATCTGTTTATTCTTCTTGTCTCTTCCATTCCCGACATTGCCGCCTTCCTTTTCGTGCTCCAATGAAAGCTCGGTGAAATCAGCATTGCGGCGATATTTGTACTCGAGGTTGGTAGTGTTGACGGTTTGCCACCCATCCCTTGGATCAAAGCTGTAATTTTCTCCTAATGAGTGTGCACGCATATACTTGCTCCGAGAGATGGTGTTGGAAGTGATCGGGTTTGTGGCAGCAGATACGTGGAAAGCGAAAAAAAATAAAACGCCTAGAAGAACAGGCTGATCTATACGTTTATGGAACATTTTGGTCGACGCGAGACAAAGGCGGGGGAGAATTGGGCGATAGTTATATCTCAGCGCGTATTGTTGGGAGAGTTAGTGTCAGACGCGTTTGATGGGAAGCGGTCACGTTACCTTTTCTTTTAACTTAGGCACCTGCCGGTTTTCGTCCCGGAGCCGGTGAAACAAAATAACAAAGCAAATCCGAGTCCTTAGCGGCCGCTTCGACTCGGAGCTCGTGCCCATGCGTTGGTACTGGTCCTAATACATTCTCATTTAATCTTTACAGAATGCCTGCAGATCCATCACACACCCGTCGAGTTTCCCGGAGGACCGCAACCGACGAAGAAACCGATGTTAGTGTGAGGCGTGCTCGAGGTGAAGTAAGTCTGATTCCTAGCCCTGGTATCTCAACTTCTCCTCACCCACTTCAAGATATCTTGTGCAGAGTGTCGAAGGTATGTGATAGATGCTTCTTTCATTCTTGCCGTTTATCATTCTTGCAGGCTCAAACTCAAATGTGACAAGAAGTTACCGTGCAGTTCATGTAGTCAGTGATTCCTCAATGATCCGGACATGCTTTTAAACTATATTGCGACCTAGCTCGTCGTGGTTGTCCTTCGATATGTCCTAATGGTAGTCTTTCAACTGGGCAAGGCACTAGGTTTGTTGTCTCTGTCTGTTCTCCTTTGCATGATATCAAACCATACTAGGTTTGTCCTTGCTGACACCGCTCAGCTACATGCCAAGATCGGAGAAATGGGACAAAGGATCCGTCAATTAGAAGACGCTTTAGCAATATTTCAATCAGGTGTATCCAGCGAGACTCACCCGTTACTTCGGGATGAGCTTCTTTCTATCAAATTTGGTCCAGATAAGGGACATGCCCTCGAAAGAGAAGAATCCTCACAGGAACCCTTGGTTAATTCGATTGATGCTCTTGGAACGCTAACTATCGGAGATCGCGGCGAAGTGAAATATTTCGGGCGTTCGGCTGGATCAGAAGTACGTGATCAATACCTGATTTGGCATAACATAACTGATAATTTCTGACTTTAAAGACTCTGTTCTTGGTATGAAATCAATCCTTCAACCTTTCACAAGAACTCAGCTCGTTCAGGCTGGCGCAGAACTAGATATGACATCGGTGGAAAGTGATGAGAGTCCCCAGCTTTCCCTGGAGATCGCCCGGCTCTCTAATGCATTTCCCTTTGGTGCTGAAGGAAATGTGGATAGAGCGATGGACTTGCTGTTTAGCCATCTTCCCAGCCAACCTCGAGCTTGGTCGTTATGTGAAACATATATGGAGCACGCAGCATGGGTATTCCGACCTCTGAAGAGAGATGAAATTGTAAATGACGTACTGTCACCTATCTACAAAGCTCAAAAAGAAAGAAAAGTGTCTGGTTCGGCCTGTTCCTTCAATATATCTTCACACAAGCTTGCTGTTTTATTCCTGGTCTTCGCCCTCGGTGCCTTGGTTGACCTTACCCTAGAGCCTTGTGAGTCAATGTCGTTCAATACTATTTTATGTCTTATATTACTTCCCAGATAATACAGAGTCTGAGACTTTCTACCATCTGAGTCGTGCATGCCTTTCTCTACGTTCAGTATTCGACTCTCCTGAAATAACAACCGTTCAGGCGGTAGTTCTCATGGCAGCATATCACGGAATGGGAGGTAAAAAATACACAATGGATAGTTCGGTAAGCCCTCGGGCCTTTTGCTGCGTGGTTGACTAACACATGCATAGTGGGCTTTGATATCACTGGGAGCAAAGCTGGCACAGAGTGTGGGTATTCATTTGCCTCTACAGGGTGTTACTGAAAAAAAATTTGGCATAGATTGGACTCCGTCCGTACTTCATTCCACCTCCTCAGATTATAGCATTGATTTATATATCCAGATCGCGACAGTGCTAGATTCAATATGGACCCACAAACCGTTCAGCGCCGTAGAGGCTTGTTTTGGGAGCTGTTTTCTGCTGAATTATTCCATGTATGTTATTCATTTCCACGGTGCGGACAAGAATTGATTAGGCTTCAGAGTCTCGCGATTGGTCGGCCGCCATCTATACGCTTGTCATATATAGATTGTGAATTCCCGATCGATGATGAAGCTACTCTTGATAAGGATGGTCGGACGCGGGTTGGATGTACGTCATCCTGATATATCACTCTCACCGCAACTCAGAGAATTTGAATTTCTAGATTATCGATGGAAATACGAATTCACCAAGGAGATATTCTCTACTGTGACAGAACTAACTCTAACAGCAGAACCTCCTCGGTACCAAACAGTCCTCGAATTGGATCGCAAAGTTCGCGAGAAAACCCTACCATCACATCTTAACGTTTTCATGAGCCCTGAAGATGAACACTGTACCCCATCAGTATACATGCGCGGATGTTTACTTGGGCAATATCGCTCCGTCAGTGCGTAAGATGTCTTTGATCATTTTCGCTTGCTGAAAAATTCTAAGCTTTATTATATATACACCGTAGTTTCTTTGCACAAGCAATGTTAGACCATCCTGTAAACCCCCTGCGGAGCCCTTATGCACCATCTTTCCTCGCTGCTTATCGATGTGCCTCGGGAGTCATCAAGTCCAATCTTAACCATTTCGACAGATTTCCAGACCTCTGTTGTCGCTGGTATAACATCTGGACACATCGTATGTTTTCATTCCTCACTTTAGATTTTCATACTTAGTGTTCTCTAGTTTTCTCCGCTGCGGTCAGTCAGCTTCATTTTTGGTATCTGTATCAATTTCTTATTTCATATAGATTATCGTGGGCTGTATTGTTACACGATCTCCTTCTTCTAGTATGGCCTCTAGTGCATTCATTGAACTAGGTCTCGCTTGTGATTTGTTTGAGAAGGGTGCTGTTCACTCGCGTCGAGCGCGAAGCGGCCTAGTAAGCCATTCCGTTATATACCTTCAACAGATCACCGTAAATATATTTTCTAGGCTCTTCTTCGTAAATTACGACAGAAGGCGTTTCAAGTTTACTCACAATTTCGGAGTGGTAACTCGCCACCAACTGTAATATTATCGGTCGGAAAACCTGACTATGGAGACGATGAACTTGCATTGTTCGGTGGACAAACCCGAGTGCTTGTGAGCAAGCTCCTGTCGAACAGATCGAAGAATCGATCAGCCACCCCTCAATCATCCATTTTAAGTCCCATCGACACTGAATCGAAACCCCTATTGAGTGAAAATGCACCTGATGTTCATCCCTCTTTGGTGGAATATCTTTCTATGTTCCCAATTGACAATTCTAATGCAAATTTGCAACCCCCTTCGGCTCTTTTTCCCCACGAGACTTCAGCTTCCATTTTTTCCCCTCAAGGTCATATGACCGGTTCAGAATTTCAGCAAATTCCATCGCCTTGGGAAACATCGCCGTCTGTCCTGATAAATTCTTCAAATTCACCTTCGAGCTATCGCGATGATCCACCGTTATTCACTCACCCCATATCTGCACCGGGTGATCCAACCACTCAATATGGCAACATCATAAATCAAAACAGCCCACCGGAGAGTAATCTCACCGACCTTGGAATGATGATGACTGGTGATTCTGGGATGGACGAACATTGGATGTCTTTCATGCGAGATTCTGGGTTATTGGAAGGAAACATGAACCATTCAGGGCTGTATGGTGGATCAGCATAGCGTACGTACGGAATGCAAATTGTTACAACTCCTTCAAGTTATCATATTAATCACTCATCAAATTGATCATCTGCTCCTTTTATCGTTTTATTCTTACTGTATGACTCCTACTATTCAGTAATGTAATTCAAAAACCCTACTTACCAATTTTCGGGGTCCTGTAGTTATGCCATATATGGTAATAATTATCATGGTCCGAAAATCTCCTGATCATGCTGCCACGGGAAAACCAGGATAGGCCGCCAGGGACATATGTTTACACGGGTGACTCAGAATCAATGCCGTCAATGTTATAAAGAACAACGTTGTGTTCTTAATTGTTGTTCCTACATACCCAAGGACATTGGTTTGGTTGTGATGACACTTAAAAGTGGAAATTTAAATGGCACTGTTCTCGTCCATGGTGATGCCAAATCCGTCGCCAATAACGGGCCGGAAGTAGGCCCCTCTATTTCAGTCACTACCAGTGAGTCTCAGGTTTTCTCTAATGTTTGGGACCTAGGAGAGGCTAACAGGTATTATAGCTTTTCGGCAGCCAAATCCCAGTGATGAAGTGTTAGGCTCACTGGCAAGCAGTGGTGTTGATTTTCGGAACCCACCTAGGCACGTTTATTCTCGATACACTCAGCAAGTGAGAACCAGGGCGGAGCATGTTCTTAGTCAGATCAACGTAAGTTATTGTCGAGCAATATACCAACTAGTTGTACTAATGCCCGAATCGTAGGAGGGGTACGCTCTTACGTACTCTTCTGGTCTGGCCGCGGCCTACGCTGTACGTGTATTCTTGCCCTTTCTATGCCCTTCTTAGTGTTTTTCAAGGCCCTGGTTCATTATGAACCAAAACGAGTCGCCATTTCAGAAGGATACGTTGGCTGTCATACCACGATTGCTGTCTACGTACAGACCAAAGGAGTCGAGGTAGGTCTTATAGGCCTGGATGATGAATACAGGTCTGGCGACCTTATTTGGCTCGAGACTCCGTTGAACCCTACCGGAGAGTCAAGGTATGTTCGTTAAATCGCACTTCATCTACCCATTGATATAGAGCCCAGAGATATCAAATATTACTCTGATAAGGTAAAATCAATGCCCATTATTAACCCCGGCATCTCTGAGGGTTTCTACATCTAAGGCTCATAAAGCCGGTGCGAAGCTCATTATTGACTCGACTTTTGGCCCGCCCCCTTTGCAATATCCGTTTAGATTCGGTGCTGACTGGTATGTACAACCTGAAATCATGTTTGGTAAGCCGTTGACATGTTTAACAGCATATTACACTCGGGTAAGCGGACGGCCGTTATATGCCCGATCTCAAAACTTAAAAATGGATGATGCAGGTACAAAATATTTCGGGGGTCATTCTGACCTTCTCTGTGGTGTCCTTATCGCGAAAACATCAGAAGAATGGGCTAAAGTGCGTTCCCCGCATGTTAGATGCTGTCCATGTGATATATCAGATCTATCTAGCTACACCATGAAAGGACATTTTTAGGGAGTACTATGGGGTCGCTCGAAGCATGGCTCCTGTTGCGATCACTTCGAACCCTTCATCTGAGGATTCCTCGCCAGTCCTCTTCAGCAACAACTCTGGCTAAATGGTTACATGTCATTTCTACCACGCCGATTGGCCAAACCTACGATGGCGTCCCCGGCGGCGTCCTTGCCAAAGTCTGGCATTCTGCTTTACAGGTAAGAGACGCCAGGGGCTTTGAACCGAAACAACAGATGGAAGGGGGTTGGAATGCCACATTTGCCATCCAGGTTTGACCAAGGCTTTACGATTCCATCAGCGACTCTAAATGTTTCTCCCAGTTTGCTAAACCAGAGTATGCACTACACTTCCCGCACCTTTTGCAGTATTTCGTAGTAAGACTCGAGGATATTTATGGCAAGCCCCAATTATGCTGACCTCAGAACAGCCAGCTACAAGCCTCGGAGGAGTTGAATCCTTGGTAGAACATCGTTTACAAAGTGACCCTGGGGCAGATCCTCTCTTGGTTAGGCTTAGTATTGGTGTGGAAGAAGTCGAAGTAAGGCAGTTTTTCATCGGATTGGTCTAAACTAACTCCCCACTTTAAGGATCTTCAGGCTGACTTGCGTCAAGCTCTTCAGAAGGTTGTTAAAGTGAGACCCTGCTAAAGCCAAACCGCGCAGCTCGTTATTAACTTTTTGTTGTAGGTAAAGGCAAAGTTATGAAAATATTGCTGGAGGCCGTGACGGATGCCGAAACAGGAATTGTGTTATATCTAATTAGAAAAGGAAATAATTAGATTTCAATTTTTCTATCAGAGAGCGGATGTAAATCCATCAAACAACGCGGAGATTGAACTGTTCATCCCCACTCCCTTTTCTAATTTTCCACTATCCGAGTCTTTTCAGCCTTAAATCCTCATGCCCCGCACTCAATTACCACCTTCAAAGCGCCTTTATCTGCGAAGTGGGTTTTCATCGATTTTTCATATGGGTATCGATTTGACTTATTATCTCTCAGACCTCCCGAGATACGTTGATGAGGAGATACTGTTAAAGGTATGACTGCTCTTGGCTTTCATGATATTGTTAAGATTGTTTGATATCACGGATTTATGTTAGCATCTCTCTGGTTATGGGAAAATAGTTGAAGTCAAAATAATACACGGTGAGCGTCAGTCTTGAAGAATAGGTATCACACGGCCTTATTGGTGAACGACGAAGATTACGCGTTTGTACAGTTTGACTTGGAGGAAGTACGCCGTACATATATGGCCTCCTGCCAATTGGACTCTCACTTTCTTCCAGGACGCGCGAGACGTTGTAGAAACATTTCAATCTCAGCCCTTTCTCGGTCACGGTAAAAATTCACGCCTCATCGATCCTCGTCTGGGCGTCCTCATGGAATTTTCTAGCGATCATTGTCGAGTTTGCTCGTCCCTTGCGCAAGAATATGCCACTGTTTGAGACCAGCAACAGGATAGATGCCAGCGTCATACCCAGGCGGGTTTTCTATATAGATTGTATTTTGTCGTCGATAACCTGTTCATTTGGCCAGACCTGCTCCTGCAAATGTACAATCCCGATATCCTATTGTCGTCACCAATATTCCCAGAAAAGTCAGGTGGCAGGTATATTTTGAGCCACAGTTCTAGCATTGCCGATATATCTACTTTCCTTCGCAGGAACTCAAAGATTTTGGCAGAATATCAGGTGCACTCGTTGCTTACTGTGATCTAGACAAGAAAAGGCGTGGAAGGGGGCCAGTGACTTTGTTATCTTCTTGAATATTATCTCATTGATTGTTGGTTGTCATCTTACAGATTCATTGAGTATTTTTCAAGGGAAGATGCTCATAGAGCTATTCGAGACCTCGACGGCAGACTACTAGGAGGAAAACCTGTAACAGTATCAGGACTACATGAAGTATACCTCTCTTAGTGTTTTTTTTTACACATGGCTGATAAACTCGTGATAGTCTTTTTCTCGGGGTCATCGCTCTCGTTCTCGTTCACCAGAGCGGTGTGAGGAAGTCTCTCGCCAGTGCTTACCCTCTCAATACGGCCACTCTGCGGTTGCCCATCTGTATAAATCTGGCTCACGCGAACATCACCACTATGAGTCATTGCCCCCGTCTTACAGTTACCATGATTCATCTCTTTCAAACCATTATTCACAACATCAGTCTTCGATGTATTACCCAATCCCTCCGCTTTCTTCACCTACTGAGCGTGTGAGTATCCCAGAACCTCATATTCCTTATCCTACTGTTACACATCGGCCAACCGATATTGCGTACTATGATACTGAAGAACAGTATGATTACGCTGGTCATTCAATACGCCTTGATTCTTGGAAATATGACTACGATCGTGAATACGACCACCAAAAGTACGGTCCCCAAAGAGAACTGGAACGACCCCTTCAGATAGATTATCGACCCGGAGAAATGGGTTATTTTCACCATCGTCATTAGGCACATCGATGGCTTTCTTTCTCGTTGATAAAATGCTAACTTGGCGATATAATATGCAGATTTATTGAATTGTTCTACCACCACAACTTTTCTCACATCCAACAAGTAAGTTATCTATCTTTTCAAATAATGATGTTTGGATGGTGTTAAAAATCAGACTTTTTTGATCAGGTGCGACTGACCGGCATCCATGTACCTGATTTCCCAGCAATTTCACCGGCGGTTTTCCCCGCGAGCTTAGCATATCCTCAAGCAGTAACATCTCTTTCGTTCTCGGTATTTCGTATGCGCATATAGACACTACTTAGTCCACACATTCGCGAATTATTCTAACGCATTTAACGGAAGCTGAGATGCTCCAGCGGTTCAGTAGAAAACTGTAAGATTAGTGACCCTTATAACGTATCACTTTCTCTGCCCCCAATAAAACTCCAAAAAGCTTGCCTTCTCTTCCCAACCCATTCCTGTTCTCTTTATTTTACCGATCTGAGAAATTAGAGTAGCACAGGCCTCCGTGAGTTGATCTTCGCCTGCCGACCCGGTGATGACTTCGCTAGCCATAAACAAAGGAGAACTTGGGGAATCGGAGGGCGTGAGTAGTCGTATAGAAATTGCAGGGGGAGTTATGGAAGAAGCAAGGGTAAAGATGTGGGGCAAGGGATTCAGAGCCTTTGATGGTATAGACCGAGCCAACGTAGGAGCGAGAGAAGTTGGTGGATCGTATCTAATTGGGGATGAAATAAGGATATAATTTTGGTAGCGGCAGCGAACAAACAACCCACCGGACACACATCACAAACATTTGGTGGTTTTTGACAGGCACGTTTTGGTGAAAAACGCTTGAAAATCGTAGCAATCCTCTTCCATTACTCGTAGTACATTCGGGAAGTACAACTAGTGGCTGAACAGCTTTAGCCCTGATGGTTTCTAAAGGGCGGATAGCGGGAGAGAAAGATTCATCGAAAGGTGGCACTTGGCCAGTTAGACGGAGAATGGAGAAAAGAGAAACTTCCCGAAATCCAGTGATGGAAATACGAGGAGTCACTAATTTGCTAGGGGACTGTATGTTGGCAGACCCGGTCCCCGTGCGACGACCAGGCGTATAAGTGATCGGGGTCGACGCGCTAGACGAAACGGAAGGTGTATGGGCAGCATCACAGACCGGTAATACAAATATGGGGTTGAAGCTGTGGGAGTGTGTTATAAAGCGTGTGTGTGTATTTGAACGGACTATACCTGCCGGGATGCTAGCCATAACAATTCGATCCAAGATACCCAGTTGGACACAATGATATCGCCCCCTCGGGGCTTCCATGATTGATTTTTTTGTTGGCCTCTCCTAAAGTAGTGGATCAGCGGTACGAATCCGCCCCGGAGTGATATCTAACACGTACCCTCGCTTCCGGGTAACACTTTCCTCTGGGATCCAGAAGAGCCCAAGTATAAACAAAGCGGTGCGAGCGCATAGTGAGGTAAAAAAATGTGAGACGGGGTGGTATAGGAAGGGTAATGGGACCTGGGAATATAACGTGAGAGGGTCCGTAAAAGGTTTAGTGAGACAACCTCACGAGAAGTGTACACAATCCAGGGACAAGAACCAGGTATATGGGAATAAGGAGAAGGATAAGTGTGGTCCGTATAAGACCAATGATAAGTCTCAGTGGAAGAGTGGCTTTAGCCAAAAAATCAGACCCTAATGGCGGAATGGGCGTGAGGAATGGCTAGAGGGGACGGTGAATAATTGATAAGTAGCTTTTGAAGTCAGAAAAGGACTTACTTGAATGCCAGTCCCCGGGTCCTACATTTCAATTCTTAGTCTTCAAAAGTTTAAATAAAAGGAAGTTGAAAGCCACCCAACTCGATATGCACTGAACTTTTCCATAACAAGTGATTTTCAAAGGACCTTGAATGAAATTATATAAATCCACAACCTGTCAGTGTCAATGTCATGTGATGCATTAATGGTTGACACGTGATGTCGATGAACTCCTCCAAACCGAAACAGGACAACTGGCAGACCCAACTTCCCTCTTATTCATCATGACTGCAAAGGTAATCGGGAGTTCCGTTCCCATTATCAAGAAGTACGCTGTGTTTTTGCATCGACGTTATAAGGCGCTTCATGTATTTGGCAAGGTAAAATCTCCTTCAACATAGTCACTGTTGGAACCGACCGTGCATAGCTTTTTATCTGGCTAGTTGTCTTATTCTATATCTGCACAGGTACCTGACCTCACCAATGGCCCTCAACAACCACTGACTTGTCGTTTGAAGCTGCCTTTATCATCATTGTAAAACCAAGCCGAATCGCCCAATACTTGTATGACCGCGCTCGAATGCTAGCTGAAACCAGATATGGTTGGCTCGCTCTTGCTGGTGCTATCGGTGAGCTGAACGTAATCATAATAGCACCTTGCCCAATTGTCTCATGTCGCCTAGTCTTGATATCATTTCCCCCTCTCGTCGGCCATACCACGCTGGTGTCCTTGTGCGGGTTTGCATACGGTATGAAAGGGTTTTACATTGCCTCTTCTGCATCTATTGTCGGCTCCGCTATTGTGTTCGTTGTCCTGCGCTTCCTCCTCAGCCACCGTCTTCACCAGTGGTCAACTCAAAATGTGAAGTGGCAAGCGTTGGAGGCGGTCGTAGTGAGTTGCCTCAAACCTTTCATATCGTGTATCAATCTGACTCCCGTTACAGAAGGCGAAAGGATTGCCTTTGATCATTTTGATTCGAATTTGTCCCTTCCCACCATGGGTATACTCCAATTCCCTTTTCGCGGTAAAAGCCTTTTCACACAATCCCATATGTCTCTAACGTATATATTATTAGTCTATAGAAGCTGTAAAGCTATGGCAATTCGTAGCAGCGACATTTTTCGTCTCCCCTAAACTTGCTCTCCATGTTTTCATCGGTTCAAAAATTGCAGCTTTATCTGATGGTGATCAACGCAGTCATATGGACAATCGTGCAGCTGTTTCACTTTACCAACTCAGAATATCGTTTCATGTTTTTAACCTCTAGGCACGAAAGTTATCAATGGTCTCCTTATAGTGGGTGGAATCATCGTCGCAATATTTACGAGCTGGTATGCAACTGCCTAAATATACTGCTGTTCGCTGATTCCCGTCCGTAGGCTGGTATACACTTTGGTCCAAAGTCATATCAAGAAGCTCGAAGGAATTCCACCTGAAGTAGACGAGTTGGCCGCAGAGGCTATTGAAGACTTCGGCGAGGAGGAGCCGTTGTTAAGGTCCAATTCGCCCGAGTCTGTTAATGGTGCATAGTTAGAGTCAATCTTCATAAATGGTATCAAATTTCCTATTTATCAGTATGACATCTTAGACAAACGACAATATATGAGCTAGTATATCTAGACATATATATATATAGACTCAGTAATAGTGTAAAAAAAGTAAACTCAAACTCGCTCCAATAAGAAAGACGAGTATGAATATGCGACCATCTTTTGCCCTCCGTTGTGCCTCTTTCAGTTGAGTATTCCCCTTCTCTACAGTGGAGGTCGTTGCAATAGCATCTTCATACAGTTGATCTGTCAGCTCGGTCTGTCTCGTCAAATGCGTGACTAGTTCCATTTGTAAAGCACTGATATCCAGAAGCCGCGACTCTGCTTGTTGGACCGATTCCAGGGTGTCTTGTACTGTCCTCAGAATGTTCGCGTTTTCAGTTTCAAACTGTAAAATTTGGGAGGCAGAGAGTTCTATCTCATCATCGTCATCTTCTGAAGGTGAGATTGTACTGTTGTATGCTGTTGGTCTGTGATTTGGACCGTTGGGAGGGGCACCAATAGCGGCAGCAAGTAAACTCGTCGATGCGTCGCTCAACCAACTACTACCACTGTTCCTGGACTCTTCAGCATATGATGAGCCCAATTTTGCTTCCATATTCATTACTTCTCTGGCAGCTCCAGATCCTAGTGTTCGCGTCCTCTCCAACTGCCGTTTTACGCGTTCCTCCTGCATATCTTTTTGTGATTGACTCGCCTCTGCAAGACGCCTACTTAGATACCATGTAATACTGGCGTGGTGGGCTGCTAAAAAATCTGAAGATATTGTTGACCCATCTTGCCAGAGTCGAGTTGGCAGCAAGCGCGCTAATGGATTCGTTTTGTTCACAATGAGTTCAACACGTCCTAGATAAAGAATGGTAGGTTGGAAATCAAAATGGGGTGTGGGAGAAAGGCCGCACGCTTTTCTATTGCCTCCATCTCTTTTACGCGGTCTGCACATCGAGTCAAGATGACACGTGCCTGCATGTCAATCTGGTCCCGCTCTTCGTTTGTTAAGTGTCGGATTTCAGCCCATAACAGGTCACTGCCCCCCTTCAAGTCTAAATTCCCCGACGCCTGCCGAGCCAGCGGGACATTTCTGGAGTCAACATTCAAGTATGGCTTCCGGATGTTCGCTAACATTTGTGTCAATGTATTGATGTGGTTGAGCTATTAAAGTATTCAGCGAGAACATGATCCAAGGCAATTTCAACGCACAATAACGTATGCTTCCTTTATGTACTCTTTTCCAACATAAGCTCCTCCGTTACGTTCGCTTTCATGTTGGGCGGATTTAGCCAATTTCCGGCGTTTCGCATCTGGAATTTCGCGCTCTTTTTCACGTATAATATCAAGGAAGTCTGTTGTACGATCTTTTGACGGCATCTATGCTCGCGAAGTAGGGATCGGTTGTTTGAAGTTATAGTTGGAGACTGGTTTAGTATTATTAGTATAAGTACTAGTGTTCATAAGGTAGCGGACACGCACAAACTACTAACGTCACATGACGTTACTCTTCTGTGACATGCTGATTCCAAACACGGAATCCCTCCCCAAAATACCACAGATTAGCACCTTAGAGAGGATCAATGCAAATAATTAAAAATGTGAGACCTGAGGACCCTTCATTACATTAATAATATTGTAGATATCCGACATATTTCCGTTACATTAGATTTAAAGTTATTAATATGAAAAACAATAACGGATAGCCTGCCCCACACCCGCCAAGAAGAGCTCGAATATTACAATTATTGTATAGTAGGGTCCGTGGATGTTAGAGATCATATAAAATGAGATTAGAGAGTATTTGCAGCCTCAAGGTCATCCACGATGCCTTCTGGGAGCACTCGATGACCACGGTACTTTTTGAATTCCTGAGTATGTGCAAGAAAACTGTGAGGTTTTTGCGTATTTCGGTAATATCTATTTGTAGAAATAAGTTAATGCAAAACATTTTTTTGGGTTTTGAATATAGGCCTATTTTAATGACCCTGTGAAATTTCCTTTAATTATAAAGTGACTACATATTGTTTAAGGAAGATTTTAATAGAAAATCGCCCATTTTGGGTGCTGTCACACCCAGTCATATGACGTTGGTATTTGTGCACATCGATAGTGATTTATAAGAAGCCACGTTCTAAAGTCACGTGCCTGATCCTTTATAAATTATATTGTCCGTTTTTCTTAGTTCCTTAACTCTGTCCACACGAGCTTCATGTTTTGCCCATGATTCTGGATTCTCCTCAATCAGTGTTGGCTATACTCCGTCGTGGTAGAACAAAACCCAGCGTCCTTGTTTGAGGTGGATGGTGCATCCTGCTACCACCCTTTGCCATAGTTTGCGACGTACATGTATATTACTTGCCTCTACCAGTAGCTCATGTTTTCATGTTTCTTAACTCTGATGACCTGAGCTTGGTCTACACCGAATATCAAGAGTGACATCCACCCCTTATTTTTGAATCACCTACGAAGAGACTTTATGGTGCAAGCGCAACAATAAAAAACACCCATGGCTTTGATTAAAAAACAAGTTTGCCTGATTTATTATGGATGATTTCGGCAATCTCTTTTGCACAGTGGTATTGCAACCTGCGCCGATATCGTTCATTTTGACAGCAACCGAACATCCCTGTCACCGGCCAAACCATGTGTTATCAATAAAAGATTCAGTTCAAATATATCAACTCGGACTTACGACAGTAATCATTTGCTTCCATGACTACTTGACAGGTAGTGGTTTGTGCTAATCTGATGACATCTTGTTCTCCAACAAACGCACAATTGATGACTGTTATGCGGTCAATTGCGGTCAAAGAATAGGAAGGGTTGTCAAAATTGTCGATATGATACAGTCGACTTTCCACTAAATCGATAAGCGCGCGCCCAGTTACATGACCACACCATCGAAGATCCAGGCGCTTGAGGAGGGGACAGTATCCTTCAGCACCGTTTAAAGTTTTGATAATCGAGTCAGTTATCTCGCTTTCATGCAACCTAAGATCTCTTAGTCGCGGCGATCTAGCCAGGCAGGTCGAAAAATCAGACATGGAGAGATCGATGTCATGAAGGTCTAGTATTTCAATCCCAAGATATTCCCCTTGCTCGACAAATCGCCTAATGTACGATGCCATTTGTTCGTCAGGATACCCAAGAGGATCTAGAGAGGATCGTAAATGAAGTCGCGTAAGTGCAGGAGTAAGAAGGTGAGGTAGGAACGCAAATGTGTCTCGCGAACCAACAACAATCAAAGTCGTAAGATCGGATAGGACCACTGAACGGGTTCCATTAGATGTTACTTCGAACTCTCGTTCCTGGCCCCGCAGGAGTACCAGAGAGAATGACTGGAGGTGTTGGAGACTTCCCAAAACGTGCAGCAGTTTATCAACAGACAATTTGGTTCTGGTTGAATGACGGGGTAGCGTGATCGAAAGGTCTGTAATCGAAAGTGGAAGAGTTCCGTGAGAAGGCAGTATATTACGATTAATTCGAAGAGTATGGAAATGAGGGGATTGTGGAAATGAATTGGCTAATCCAACAATATCGTTCCCACCCTCCATTGGTGTCTGAGCCATGGTGTCATCAAATTCTTGAACAATCGAAATATCGAGAACGCAAAGCTCAGGCGCAGGGCGATTACATAGCGTGAGGATGTAATTGACCTGCCATAAAAGAGTAGTGTTGATATTGAGGACCCGCCACCGGGGCATTTGTTGCAATAAAATTTTCATGACGCCAGGGAGTTGAGAGGCATCGTTTCGGACATCTATGGTGACGCGAAGGAGGGTACCCCGGGATTTTTTGAGCCAAAAGCGGGTTCTCCCCTGGGGGTCTTTGGCATCACAGTTTACATAGACGTGTGACCAAACGCTAGGCACGTTTGCCGCTATTCGCCATTCCGAACAGACATGTGAGGCCATTAAAGGAGTGCGCGTCCAGCCATCACGGACACACTCCTCGAATATGGTTGCGAGTATTTCGGGTGGAAGTCGTCGAGCCAATGTCATTCGCCCTTTACATTCTTTGATCTTCTTCTGATGTTGGAACTTCTTGTATTGAAGTTGACGAACCGTGCGCATGAGCGCCTCAATTTCATCATCAATACTTGCTACGGCTTGCTCATGTTCCCGCATGGTTTGTATCAGATTTGGATCACAGGTTGAACGAAAATGCATCTATTTGAGGTTTTAAACATTAAGGTTAGCAGTCTGTTTGAATAATGGAATACAATATGCTCTAACTTGAAAATTGGTAGATGTTAAAGTCGATTCTAGTTAGTGTTGTTTACATCTATTGTTCAGTGGCTTCACCAGACCTTTGTTCGTTGAGAAAAAGTAGCAAATTCGCTGCAGCTGACATCCTCCTGTCCCATTTGTTCTTGCAATAATCACGAAGGTGACTTATATATTCTACTTCCTCATTGCCTGCGATGATACAGAGTGGAATCTCGAAACACCCGTGGTTGACCACTGGGTGGAGCTGTAGACTTGAAGTGTTCTAGATACTGCTGAGGCGTTGTATCCTGAATGATACGTCTGTTTCACCCATTGCTCACACCAGCTTTTGATTTCCAGTACAAAACCCGCACATAAAATGGATCCTCGTCGCGCCCGTGACCCGCGCCTCGCCCGTGTTGATCCACGCTTGCAACGCACTCCATCTGACTCTCCCCTGCCAACATCCACGCCACCACCACAGAATAATGCTCCTCAACAATTAACGCACTGGATGGAAAATGGAGCCAGTAATCCGACCGCCGTTTTTCCCCAACCACCTAGTGACTTTCCAGAAGCATCCACTTCCGACACACAAGCGCTACACGGAATACACCAATCTGAATATAAACCTCGTCCACTATTTTGTGTAGTGTGTGCGAGCAATCAGGCGCGTCATTTTGGTATAAGGACCCTTACGATATTCTAAGAAGTTGGTCCAGAATCGGTCAATGGAAGGCCATTTTGTTCTCTCGTAAGTTTATTTCGATTCCAGTTACTCAAAGTCAATTACTTTTCTTTAAGAAAAGCTGGGTATAGGGTGATCTCTTCGGGGACGGGATCAGCCGTCCGTTTACCTGGGCCCTCGATCGATAAACCAAACATCTATCCGTTTGGAACTCCCTACAACTCGATATTTGAAGAGCTCAACTCCAAGGACCCACGTCTGTTAGTTATATTCTCGATCAGTCACTAGTACAATATTTCACCACATTAAATGTTAGGTACTCCGCGAATGGCCTCCTTCATATGCTTGATCGAAATCGACGCATAAAGCTGGCCCCTGAACGATGGCAGGAAATGAAGACAGTTGCGGATATTGTCATAACCTGCGAAGAACGTTGTTTCGATGCTGTATGTGACGGTATGTGGCACCCGGTAGCATTAGTGATACCGACTGATCTGCCAGATTCCAGACCTGTTGTCACGGGGTGGAGATTTTAATAAACCTGTACACGTTATTAACCTAGAAATCAAAGATAATCACGAGGAGGCGTTAATTGCGGGGAAAGCCATGCTTGATTTAGCGGCTGCGGTGAGTCAACAAATACGCCCATTTTACCATGCATTACTTATTTCGGTTCGATGCCAAGATTGAGGCGACAGATGATATAGACGAAAATATTGATCAGATACTTCTAGTACAACAAGAAAAGCACCCCCACAGTATCCTTCACTCGGTCGGCTTTTACTGAGTATTCGGACATTTTTCATACTTGCTCATGCCAATCAAAACCCAAGTTTGATTGATCGGTTACACCTTCCATAAGTAATTTCCTAGTTCCTGATTGATTCGCTGGGCTATACATATGAGCACGCAATGTGAACGCAAGACTGGCCGACGTCTTGGTGATGTTCAATTGCGTGAGAATCGAAGACGCGATCAGACCTATATAGCATCGAATTCCAATACTTAACTTTGTGTCTCAAAATCGTTTGTTCCCATCTACCAGTCAAATATCACCTCAGTTAAAACCCCAATATAATGTCTCTACGACTTGGAAGTATTGCCCCTGATTTTGAGGCAGAAACCACTACCGGTCCGATCAAGTTCCACGAGTGGATCGGAGACTCGTGGGTGTGTTTATAGCTTTATTCTCACATCTTAAAGTTACTAAGTATGTGACTCTTAGGCCGTTTTATTCTCTCATCCTGGTGATTTCACCCCCGTCTGTACCACCGAGCTGGGTGAAGTCGCTCGTCGCGCACCGGACTTCGAGAAACGAAATGTCAAAGTCATCGGAATTTCTGCCAATGGGCTAGAGGATCACCACGCTTGGGTTAAAGATATCAACGAGTATGGTGGAAAGGTGGCCCCTACGAACGTAGAATTCCCAATTGTTTGTCTCGCCATTTTCCCTTCTATTACGATTGCCTCATCAACCTGAATCCAGATCGCCGATGATGACCGAAAAATATCAACACTATACGACATGCTGGACGCCCAGGATGCTACTAATCGCGATGCAAAAGGGCTCCCATATACAGTACGCTCCCTGCCTTCCTAAATAAACCAGCTTTCACATTCACCGGATTTTAGATTCGCACTGTTTTCGTCATCGATCCCAAAAAGATCATTCGATTGACTCTGGCGTACCCTGCCTCTACTGGTAGGAACTTTGACGAGATCATTCGGTAAGTTCTTGTCCTCCCAGTCAAGAAGAAAAGGTAACTCACGGTCCATTATAGGGTCATCGATTGTAAGAACCTAGCTGCTCTACATAACCTCACTACATTATTCACCACCAATTAAATTATCAGCTCTCCAGCTTGGCGATAAATATCGTATCACCACCCCTGTTAACTGGAATAAAGGAGATGACGTTATTGTCCATCCTTCCGTCAGCAATGAGGAAGCCAAGACTTTGTTCCCCGACTTCACCATTCACAAAGTAAGAATAACTTAACATCGTTGAATGCCAGCACTCTCTAAACGACCCCATAGCCATATCTAAGAACAACACCTCTTAAAGTCGATTGAACATCGCCTTATGGAATTTTGGGAAGTCGTCGACATTGACAAATGTATCACAATTATATATGAATGTAGTGGTTGACGAGAATATAATATTTATTATCAATCTAATCTTATCGGACCGCGTTGAATGAATAATTAAACACAGTCAAATAAAGACTTGACGCGCGTCCGCGAGAAGTTCAGATTGAAGACTCAACTGCACCTCACATAGATCTCACTCCAGCTGTTGTTATCTCACTATATAATCCTCATGGCCAACGCAGATGGTGGTGCTTACAGGCTCGTGGTCCTCGGGCCCCGATCATAATTCAATCTCACAAATTATACAGCTACTCTCTTACAGTTTTCTCGCCCAGTGGCAAGCTTGTTCAAATCGAACATGCTTTAGCTGCTGTATCTCAGGGGACAACAAGCCTTGGGATCAAAGGTATACAACATTATTAATCCCCCACGTTGGTTTAATATATCTTCTTAGCTTCAAATGGAATTGTTATTGCTACGGAGAAGAAGACATCATCTATATTAATTGATGATTCCATGCTTGACAAGGTGGCCGTCGTATGCCCAAACATCGGAATCGTATACTCGGGTATGGGGCCAGACTTCAGGGTCTTGATCGCCAAGGCCCGGAAGAGTGCACAGGCATACTGGAAAATATATGGTGAATACCCACCAACACGGGTCTTGACACAGGAAATCGCGACCGTCATGCAACAAGCAACGCAGTCAGGGTATGCACCATTTAAATCTTGCTAGATCAAGTTAACCCGGGCCCCAGAGGCGTACGGCCATACGGCGTCTCTTTACTAGTCGCGGGATGGGACATAAATCGTGGGCCAACGCTATACCAAGTAGATCCTTCAGGGTCCTTTTGGGCTTGGAAGGCTAGTGCAATAGGAAAGAATATGGTGAACGCAAAAACATTCTTAGAGAAACGGTCCGTTGTAGATCTCATTTATCCTTTGTCACAACATTAATGGTGTTAGCAGATATAATGACGATATCAGTCTGGAAGATGCTATTCACACCGCTCTTTTGACTTTAAAAGAGGGTTTTGAAGGCCAAATGACAGAGAAGACGATTGAAATTGGTGTTATCACCGTTCCAACAGTAACAGAACTGGAAGAAGGTAAAATTGGAGGAGAGACTGGCCGCCCCAAGCCCACGTTTAGAAAACTGTCGGAAGAAGAAGTGCGAGACTATTTGGCGCTATAACAAGGTCTTCATTAGTTTTATGATATTTTGTGTTGATATTTTCCGTAGAAAATTTGAATTTGCCCAACATAACTGGCAGCCATAACAGACAGCATGACCACGCTTCCTAATTTCCCAACATATTCTACCATTGCAGCCCCTTGTCCTTACCAAATGTTATAATTTATGTGTTTCAGATCAGTGAACAAATTACGTCCTTCAACCTCGATCACTTACACAGGACCCAAAAGATATACGGGAGCTACGTAGTTTTTTTTTACCAGGTTCGTGATGGACCCACACTTAGATCACGGAGCGCCGACCCACTCCCCAGAACAAGAATCACTCTTCTATCTTCAATCAATCAATATATGGGACCGCGCCACTCTACCGGCCACCTGAGCGTTTAACCACAAGCGTCTGACTACAAATCGCTCCATCTTCACCTCGCACCGCAGCCCACCCATGCTGAGTTTTAACAAATCAAATCGCACGTCTCAATCTATAGGACGATTGCAATAAAGTTAAGTCTCTTGCATTCACACCACGCGACTATAAAACCGACAATCATGGGCTCCTCACGAATATCTTCAAATTTTTTTTTACCTCCTACGAACTCTAATAGCTCCCCGCCCATCCTTCCCCCTTCTATGCATCCCAGAAGAACTCCGATGGCATGTTCCACGTGTCGCCAGCGGAAGGTGAAGGTTCGTTGTTTCCTTCGGCTCCCGCACGGTTTCCCCCCCCATTTATTAAGCTCTTTAAGTGTATACCAAACGATACACAACCCGAACGTACCTGCCGGAGATGCACCATCAGAAATTTACCTTGTAAATATATGTCGATCTCTCAGCAAGAATTTTTACGTTCTCAGACATCAGCTGGAGACCAGGTTTTACAGCCCGGATTAAATACAATCATGCCTAGCTTTCCCGTAGCTTCAAACAATAATCTAGCTCTCATCAGCTCTCCCCACTTCGCCGAGGGTCTGTGCCACGCAGTTCCACGCCTTCCTGACTTCTCGCAGGAGCTTGCTATGTATTTCGACCATGGAGTGAATGCCGACGTGCCAGTTCGGTTCTCCTCCCTTCAACAGAATTGCTCTACCCACGGTTTTTTGCCAACCTTCCCAAATTCTCATGAGGCCAACCCGTGGTTAGGTCAAATTCTATCACGTCCACTCGAAAATAATTCACTTTCTTTTGAAATCAATTCGGACAACGCTCCTGAGGACATGGCTTCTTATCAAGTCCCTTTGAACAGTATGGAGTATCACAACCTACCTCCTCCAGATATCAAGTTAGTGCTTCCCCATCCCACTGCACCAGGGCGCTGACATTTGCCCAAAGCTATCTATACCAAAATTCAGGTTACAACCCATCGGGCGAGCGTAGAGGGTAGAATATTTCCAGCTTGGGTCCTTTACCTGTTATGTATCAATACTGTAACTTTCTATTAATGTGACTCCCTCCTTGTGATTCTTGGTCTGTGGTTTGTGAGTACGATATGTATTTTTTGGGTTAGAGGGTTCGTACATTTTAGTCATTCATGATTATAGGCAAATAGTACCTTTCCAACCAGACGCGAGTTCGCACACCTTCAAACCCGTAGGCCCCCAAACCCTCACTGTGGAGCACCGGCGGAGCCGTAGAGCCCACATAATCAATGAAAACATAGTACGCTACTTTGGTATGCTCAAACGAAATTATAAATCCCACGTCCCCTTCTACAATTTAGGCACCAAATCTTGGTATTCTGATAACACTGAACGCACCTGTGGGTCAACTTACGGAACCGATGGACTTACTAATCCTCATAGGGGCATGATCTTTCGCGACCTTAAGCCTCAGGCTCCTGTATATGATTTCTAGATGCACACCAAAAAATTTCGTCCTTTGATTGCGGGTTCAATCAAGATATCTTTAATCGTATTTATGTAAAATTTATCAATTCATGGTTGGTAGGTATCAACTTTAAAACGAAGTATTGTCCGCAATACGGCTCAAAGTATGTTTTACAATGGCCAATCAATCTTCTCGCCGAAATTCCAGTGAACAGCCTTCACAGAGGTGTATTCTTCCAAAGCGTAGCTCCCAAGTTCACGCCCTAAAGAAATAGAAGAGTTGGATGTCAGGAATATGGAAGTAAAAATCGTGGGCGGGTATTCTACCTATACCAGATAGTTTCTTGCCTCCGAATGGCACATTATTGTATAAAAGATTATACTGATTGACCCAAACCTAGTATTCACCTCATCAGTCAACCATACGAATGTCATCGAAGAGGAAGTTGTGGAGGAGGGTTTCGTAATAGCTCTTACCGTGCCAGCCTCGAGGGCAGATGAAACACGCATACACTGATTGGCATCATCTATACCGGATGTGATCAATTGACTCTGTTCAAGAACCGAAGCGAAACCGAGAGTGAACATACTGGAATGAAGTCCCGCGCCCAAGCCATAGTTCGTGTCGTTTGCTAAAAACACACCTTCGTCTTCAGTTTTGAACCTGCCGACAACAAGAACGGGACCGAATATCTATAAGAATTCGTAATATCAAGCTCCTGAAGTTACAACCACAGTAGATAGACTGACTTCTTCTTTAACCTACGGTTCACGATAGTTAGTAATAGGATTTTGAATGGTTCGATGCTTTCGGCTCCTTACAATTTTCATGTCAGGTCTGATCTCTGTGAAAACTGTGAATCATGTCAACATATTGATAATCAAAGAAAAATATGGAGATGTTACTGGTTGGGTCAACATAATAGCCCTTTCCAGTTCGCTTTACACCACCGAGTGCGACCTTAGCACCTTCTTGCTTCCCGGCTTCAATGTAACCCCAAACACGGTCATATTGACCTTTGGAAACCTAAGATATATAGAATTAATTATTTATCGCAGAAGAGTTGACGACACCTTACCACAGGACCACCCCCAGTTTTGTCATCAAAACCATCCCCGATCACTTGTGCCTTGACTTTGGAAATCAACAAATCAAGAAACTTGTCGTATACGCTTTCTTGTACGTATACTCGTGATCCGGCAGTACAATCTTGCCCGGAATTATAGCATATTCCAAGAGCAGCCCAATTCGCAGCTGTGAATATAGTCAACGTGTGAATTCCCTTTAATCCGCGGTCGACGGTGCAGAATAACAAATAAATCAGGCATTTGAGATCTTCGGCTTCGAGGACACATGGCCGGAACCAGTCCAGCGCTCGAAAGAACCAAACTGGTACCCACTACCATCAACATTCCTCTCCAACACAACGTGTTCGTGAAACGAAAAGCCGTTGAAAGTAATGGAGCCTGGAAAATCCCAGGGTTCTATATAATCTCATTACCACGTTTCAAAGGGACTTCAGCGCACCCCGACAAACAACGGGGAAATGTGGGGTAATGAGCGAGTGGAAAGCCTGACTAACCTTGAACCAAATCCGCGCTTTCAAAGACTAAATGTGGAGACTTTCCACCGAGTTCCAAAGAAAGCTGGGAGCCTTTTAATAGGTGTTCTAAGGGCTACCCAAAAAGTAAGGGGTACCTTCTTGAGATTGCTTTTGGATGCAGCCTCCATCACCTTGCGACCAGTGATGGTGGACCCTGTAAATGCCACCTTATCGACGTCGGAGTGGGCTGCCAATGCAGCACCGCCAATCGGTCCGAAGGATGGCACAGTGTTCACTACCCCTGGAGGAAATCTTGAGATCCAAGAAAAATAAACACGTGTGTCAAGCAACTGTGGGGGGTATTTCCGTACCCTGCTTCCTTGATGAGCTCAGAGAGTTTCTGAGCAGCGTTGAATGCATGACATTAGTGGGTCGACTGACTCTGAAAAACATACCAAAGCAGTAAGGGGACATAGTTCAGACGGTTTCATCACGATGGTACACCCCACCGCCAGTGCGGGCGCTACTTTCCAGGACCTGCATGGGTATGAACGTCATTTATGAAAGAGGATGAAGAGCGCGGAGAGACCGACCACATATTGATTGGGTAGTTCCATGGAATGCTAAGGGAGGAATTAAATAAGTATGCTGTGAATCCTAGCGCCGCATCGAACAACGCACATTTGACCACAGACCCCAATCGGTTCATGCCGAGTAAAGGATACTTTGGTTTTGTTGTCTACCTCTAATGACTGTTCGAATGATTAAACTAGATCAGACCTTATCAAGTAGACCTGGCGGAACACCCGGACCTGACCAGTAAGTTTATCTGCCCAACCAGCATAATATCGAAGGCATTGGACAGTATCCCCAATATCAAAATCTCTAAAATCATATGGCAAGTTTGAGAAGTCCTTGTTCGGGCAATTGTGATTAATAAAAAACCTTGCGATCCTGACGGGTTTTCCATTGTTGAGCGACTCCAGCTCTGCAAGTTCTTGTGCATCTCTCTCGATAAGGTCAGCGAGCTTGTTGATGAGCCTAGACCGTTCAAATCCTGTAACATTTTTCCCCCAGGTATTCTTGAAGGCTTTCCTAGCTGCGGCCACCGCCACATCGATGTCTTTTGGGGAGGCTGCACTTGATGAAGTCAATATCGGTCTTCATTTCTGAGTTCCAGGCGCACCAGCAACAACAGAACATATAACTTCCTCAGTTGATGGATTGATAGCGCTGATTTTCTAATCAATATTGTCACTGATCGTTTTAAAATCTAACTTACTGAATTAATTCCTGTGAATCGACTGAGGGAACAAACTCATTGTCAATAAAGAGACCCGTTGGAACGGAAATCTGCTTGTTGAGAGAGGGGATGCTGATATTGACGGAATGTGCCATATTGTAGTGATTCCGAAAGATACGAACGAGTGAATCAGCTGACAACTTCACTTTCCATACCCACAATCTGAACAAATTCAAATCATGGGTAAGTAAATGTGCAGTTGCAATTTCGTCTCGCGTTGATATATTTTGAGTTCTCTATAAAGATAAACATGCGAAATCAGGCGATCTATTGTATACTTTCAGGAAATCGTTGATTAGTTTCTGTGAGCTACCCAAAGAACATGATTGTGACTCACCGAATACCCCAAATCCGTTTGTTACCAGAACCCAGGCGATGATCCAAACAATGGCTGCCGTGGGTTATTGCGTCAGGCTAACCCTCAAGCAGCAGGCTACATTGCAGGGGACGTTTTACAGTGCAGCCAATTTGGTTTGCTTACCTTGTCAATGACGTTGAGTTTAATAGTACACTGTTACGGTAGATTCTACTCTGATAAAGGGGGAATTGATGATTAATATATTTGACTTTTACCCATAGAGCCAACGCTGTGGAACACGCATTCAGGTTAAGCCCACATTGCTATGTGCTCGACTTTTGAAGACTTGGATGAAAGTCCAGGAAACCATGCTGTCAGGTTTGTGGATCCCCTCATTCACAACGGAACAACTCCCAGGTACTGCCTTGACTCTTTCTGGATATGTATGTACATGGCCTCTGCCTAAAAATTTTCGCAAGTTCGGGCTTTTCTCGCCCTCTGCTGATGCCAAGTTAAAATGCAACTTGTCATCACTCCGAGTCACCACTCGGCAAGTACTCAAATTTGCTCTAGCTATTACTGCACTCACGATGATACAGACCTATCTACGTATGTCTTTATCCAAAAGGCTTCACAATTACTGTTATGAAGGTACCGTTATCCTTGATAATGTATAACCGTACAAGATCATGTGAGCCGTTTCTGGAATCTTTTTTTTTTTTTTTTTGCGCATCCGAATAGTTTGGAAGGAACCTCGTCCTAGAAATAGCTAGTCTTCCGTAGGGCGGAATGATACTATGTTACTTGTCTGTGTCACTTCATGTGGTGCGTTGAATCATGCTTCTTGGCGTTGACTGGTGATCATCTTTATCAGGGCTTGTGCACTCTTGGCTTGAAAGAAGGTAGTCTATACGCATGATCGCTTTGACATTTGCTCCGAAAAATTCAAGGACGTTTTCCTCCTCAAGAGTGGCTATCGAATCAATTCATAGATCATCTGGTTTTTTCACCTCATGGTAATATGTCCAACATATGGGTACTATTCTGGATGATCTCGCAGTCCTATTTACCATCCAGTTATCTCCTCACTATCTTCGGAGGCATTTTCCGTCATGCGTTTAAAATCAAAGAGGATGTCAGGATATACCATAACGATTACAATGATGCCATCGAATTTACCGTTGGCAATGGCAATTGTATGGATTCTCAAAATCGCTTCATGCGACACATGATCTCCATATGTTTGATGTCCAATTCTCGACTGCCTCCTGGCCAAATAGAGTTCTTCAAGAATGGCCAACAATTAATCCAACCCCTGTACATATCCATCCGGTGGCTTGGGTGCAACATGTCACCACTGTCCAAGTATCAACATGGGGCATAGGAGGATGAAGTCTAGACGCCAATCATGCGTAAATTCCGATCGCCATTTATGCGAGTTTTGTCAGGACACGTTCAATGGGGGGTCTGCTCCTTCCACGGCCACAGGTGCAACCCAACCTGGCGGGCCGTTCAATAGCTGTGATTCCGCGTGTCTCCTATAACCTTGCTCGTGGTCTTTCTTGTAGATCAACCGGTGACCTATTCGAACAGCCTTTATGGGGGGAGCTTTCAAAGAGAAGTTTTTTTTCCCTTGCATCCATACGATAGTAATGACAGATGATCCGGGTGTCTAAGCTCCAGCAATAGTTTAAAAGGAGGGGTGATTCAACACCACATATTGGGGATACATCTCAATATTTTCTCACTTTCAACCCACAGGAGTCTGCAGTAGCTGTTCAAATGGTGTTTCTCAGCAAATTCTTTAGCTCCATCTTCCTGGCCGTTGTATACGCATCTGCTGTAGGAGCAGGGCCTTCGCCGAGCGCAATCAAGCACGAGACACACCGTTCTAGACAAGTTGGGCGTGGCCTTAGTCTCCAGAGTTTTCATCCACCGACTATTTATAAGGTGTGCCACTGTTCATTTTGATGTATTCATGTTGTCAGTGATTTATGATATTTTAGACTTTCGGTGCCGGAATCGAGCAGCCGGCATCGTTTGGTCCAACCACAATCGAGGGCTCAGCCGTCGCCTTTGTGCAGTCAGAACTCGGCGTATCCAAGGACGATATTATCTACAAAAGCGGCTACTCGGCGGGGTCGGCAAAATATGCTTACCTTAAGCAACACCATGTAAGTGTCTCTTTATTTTGCGTGGGGTCAAGAGTTGATGGGAATATTGACGCAGGATGGGGTGCCATTTGCTAATGCAGTTGCTAACGTTGCTTGGAAAGGCAGCAAAGTTGTTTCGTTCGGATCATCATTCGTAAAAAAGAGTGAGTAAATAAAGGATTTGAAATATAGTATGATTTACACCTTAACAGCAAAGATCGCACCGTCGAAACCAACCGTCGATGTCAAGTCCGCTATTCCAAAGGCGGAGGAAGCTCTGGACGGAAAATACAACAACCACCCCGCTTCACTTGAATACCTTGTCCAGCCAGATGGTTCTATTGCCCTTGTACATGTTGTACAAATACAGAACGAGGTAGCTGGAACCTGGTACGAGGTATTCGTGGATGCTCATTCAGGAATTATCCTGTCTGTTACGGACTTCGTTTCGGATGCTTCAGTGAGTGTTGCACGCCTAACTCTGGCTAAAATCATGTTAAATATTTAATGTGTGATATGAATACAGTACACCGTCCTCCCTATTACCAAAGAAACACTTCCAGAAGGTCTTGAGACCCTTACGAACCCACAAGATATCTTAGCTTCTCCTGCCGGGTGGCACACCGTTGGAAGCACAAACACAACAACGACCGCGTAGGCATCCTTCACTTTTAGTAACTTCAACTCAGTTTATTCTATACCAGGGGGAATAACGTGGTTGCATACAAATCCTCCCAGAGTGCCACCACTTCCCAGAGCTCTACTGGGCTAAACTTTAATTATTCGTATGATACGACCCAGGCACCCACAGTCCAACTAAACGTCGATGCAGCACGCGTCAACGCTTTCTACGCCATCAATACTATCCATGATTTCGCCTATAGATATGGATTTACAGAACAAGCTTTCAACTTTCAAGCGAACAACTTTGGAAAGGGTGGAAAAGAAAATGATCGAGTTCTGATGTCTGTACAAGATGCCTCAGGGACCAATAATGCAAATTTCGCCACACCTCCTGAGTATGTTTTAGTTTCATCCTCCGTTATTAGTCGTATAATTTGCCTTATCTCAAACAGTGGCCAATCAGGGACTTGCCGCATGTGAGCTCTACATTTACATAGTTGAAATATGCTCATTAAACATGTTTTCAGGTATGTCTGGACTTACACGAATGTACGTTCCCGTATAATAATCGTATTTACGGAACTGACCTTCCTGCGATTAGCCTAGGCGCGACGGCGATATGGAGAATGATATTATCGTTCATGAGATGACTCATGGAATTACGAATCGAATGACCGGGGGAGGGACTGGACGGTGTTTGCAAACGACAGAAGCTGGAGGAATGGGCGAGGGCTGGTCAGATGCAATGGCCGAGTAAGATTCAACCCCAGTCGAGGTGGGACGTCTGTTGCTTACCAGAGTTTTAGGTGGACTGAGCAAAAGTCAACTGCTGTCCCAGACTACGTCCTGGGGGCATATGTGACGAACAATCCCAAGGGCATTCGCAAATATCCTTATTCGACATCTACGTATATATTTACTTTTGCGTGTGTGAGACTGTCCTTACACAACTCTTAGAACGACCAATCCTCTGAGGTATTCTAGCATCAAAGCTCTCAATGAAGTCCACAGTACGCCCCCTTCAGTATTACTACGGATTTGTATAAGTCTTATCCTAACTTGTGATTTTACAGATATTGGAGAAGTCTGGGCTAACATGCTTCATAACGTCTATGCAGCCCTTGTGGCCCAGCATGGATTTTCATCCACAGCCAGAACAAACCCGGATGGCACCCAGGGTAACATTGTGTATCTTCACCTCTTTTTGGATGCACTCTCTTTACAACCATGCAATCCCACCTGTTAGTACAGCCCGTTCCTCGTTACATGTATGATAGGTACTCGGCTGACTTTTTACCCTCCAGTCGTCTCCGCCCGTGATGCCTGGATACAAGCGGATGCCAACCGGTATGGCGGCGCTAATAAGTGTCTTCTCTGGAAGGCCTTTGCGAGTCGTGGACTGGGTGTCAAGGCTGCGGGTTACGTCGACGATTCTTCAGTTCCTGCTGGGTGTTGAAGAGGGGAATTTTGTGAACTTGTAGTCAAAGCACAATACAAACATAATAAATAAGATTTCAATGGGCCTTAGCTGTTCGGGACAGGGACCAACCGATCACCGTACTTGTAGAAAAAAAAAAAAAGTCATGCTTAGTCAGTTCATGTGTTTAGTCACGGGAAACGACAAAGTCAACAAAAATGGTATTTCAGAATCATGATTTTATTATATTTCGGCATGGGTTTGACCATATGTTTGGGATGAAAAAAAAGGCTTTTTAACTATTTTCGAACAGCTTTGGATAATTGCATTTGGGTGTTGTCGAATTGAGACGTTGACAACTAGAGTGACTAGTGATAAATTGACTGTGGCATGTTCTGTGACGTTGTGACATTATGTAACACTTGTCCGAACGATCCCGAGTTAAAATCCGAGTCGACTTTAGTCTTACTGAAAACTGAGTATTGAATATTGAATCATAATGTCCCTATCACTCCTCGTTCGCTCGTCCGTCTTTCGTCAACAAGTCGTCTCTCGTGCGCGTTATTTGCATACAACTCCTTCAATCCGCTCAGCTGGGCATGGCGAGTACAAAGTCTGTTCATCTATTTTCGTTCACATTTTTCACATTTTTAACTGCTCTCCAAAGTTTGTTCCTTTCTCTTACGACAAAAAAGTTCCGTTTGGTGCCAAGGTCGCTTTCTACATGGTCAGCGGATTTAGCATTCCATTCCTATGCGCCAAGTGGCAATTGTGAGCTACCTATGATTATTCTACCATATGGCTACTAATGATTTGTTGAAGACACAAGTCTCAGGGTGCATAAAGACATGGGGGTGGATGGGATTAGGGATCTCGCCCACAATTGGGCCGTCCATAAAATAATACTGTTGGCTTGAATTTCTGTGCTCCACTCAATCCCCGAGAATCATATCCTCTCCAAATTCTGTTTCGGATAAAGTATTTCTAGAGGGCTTGCCATTTTCTGAAGGACTGTCCTCGAGATTTTGTATGATATACTCTAAATCGCTCTTCTTCTGCTTCCTCTTAGACAGGGTATGGCAATCGCAGGTCCTCGTCACGAAGCTCGTGTCCCCTTCAAGCGCATCCAAAGCGGACAGGGAAGCGCGTCTAGCTGCAATGGTCGGCGTCAAATCTTCCCCGCTTGATAGTATCACATCGTGTACAATCACTACAAGGAGCACATGAGATTCATTCTTGTATATAGTTGGATAAATGTTACCGTAACATAGCGTGTTGTTGCCACTTCTTCTTTTAATAATCTTGAATTGGTGGCATCCTTGAGCTTGGAATAACTCGAATAGGACTTTAGTTGGGTGATAGGAGGGTGTCTTTAGTGTGATATGTTTGTCGTAGAAAGGCTTCAGCACGTTGTCGAACAGAGCTTCTACACCAACTGGGGAAAAGTCGTCCGAAATGTAAATAGCTCCTGCTATTGATTCAAGCACATCGGAGATTGCCTAATGAATACCGCTTGTTTATACATTTTGCGTGAAACGGGTGTCCTGAACCTGCTCACCTTAGGTGGTTCAATTTCAAGCCAATATTGTCCAGGTGGTCGATCTTCTCTCTCGGCCGCTCGATATTCTTCATCCTGCTTAGTCTTGATGGCTGTAACGTATTCCTGTATACTCGTCGCTAATATGTATGATTCGTACAAAAGGTGCTCGTGTAGTCCGGACCACACACAGATCGCCGCAAGAGCTGAGTTCGAAACCATGGCACTCTGCTGAAATGTCAAAGTGACCCTTCAAAGACAAAATACTATTGGGTACCTTTAAAAGGGTTAAACCACCAGGGGAAAGTTGTTGATCCCGATCGTATATATGGCGGATCACCACTGAATGGAAATTGTTAACCCAGATGCACGTAATATTAGAGGAGACCCACTAAAATCGAGGACGGCATCCCCTACGAATTCTAGTCTTTCGTACGAAGTCGACTCAAAGCCTTGTATAGATGGATGCGTCTTGAGAATGAAGTTTATTAGGACATCGGTCACAAATAATTTTTCAAGTTTACCAAAGCTTGCGCGAGTAGGTACGGACGGGCAAATTTGTGTCCAATGATAGCCTCCACTTCTTCGATCGACTTAGGCTTCAATTTTGCAGTAATTTTTTGAGGGGGGACTCGGGCTTTCCGACCAAAATCTGACCATTGTCTGATATTTGGAATGGGAACTCCAAGCGCCTTTGTTACATTCAGGGCAACTTCACGTCCTCCAGAAATGTAAGCCGCTCCAATGATGGCTTCTGCAACATCGGCAATGGCCTATGTACAATAAATTATCGTTGCAATTAAGAAGAGTTAGATTTGAATACCTTGTCGCCCAGAAATTGAGTAGTTGAAAGTCGGTTTTGTTTTTTTTTCTTTTGATCCACAGCGTAGTCTGACACTTCGTGGACTTTCAAGTCGCTTTGTGCCAACCAAACGGGATTCATGGGGAGCTGTAATGACGATGATTCCGCGATATCTACATCCTTGGGGGTCTCCACAGGACTTTTTGAGTGAGGTGGCGCTGTCGGGGAAATATAAAAATTTGGTGGGTGCCAAGCTTTAGAAGCAAATGGCTTAGCCTGTATAAAGATGGGTAGGTCGATATTACAGGCGCATTGTAGTAAAGTTTTATTGCTGATTATCGTCATTCGGGCGGCATGCAATTCACCCTCGCTTGATGCAGGATAAGTGACGAAGACATAGACCGTGGATAGATATTTCAAAAAAGCATCCCCTTTCCTAGCATTGAGTTTCAGCATTTCTAGTTACAAGGAACTACATACCGAGTAATTCCAAGCGCTCATAATCGTGTTCGACAGCAGCAGATGGAGCACATATTGCCATGTAAAGTAATTCCTCAGAAATGGTGTTATCGAAGTATTTTGTGTTCAATTCTTTAACCAGTAAGAAATCATCTATTCTTCGGGTAATCGAAGGTAAAAGAAGTGCCATATGCAATGTGCTGCCGAGAATTGTATCAAAATCAAATGTACTATATCAATTAACGACATACCTTGCGGGTATGGTGGACTTGGCACAAAGTTCAGGTATGAGGTCTATTGCTACGTCAGGATCATTCTTTAAGTTGGTAACTAAACATACACTTGGCGGGGGACTTTGATGACTCCGACGGCAGCTGAGAAACTGGGTTCAAGTGGTTAAGGGAGGCTGGTATCTTTGACACTTCTATTATGGGTTGGTCATAGTCTTTCAACCCTTCAAAGCCTTTCCGGCGCGCTTTACAGAAATCAACTAGACTTTCATACTCCGCTTCACGCTGAAGAATGTGAGTTATATAAATGTGTTTGATTATATATATATTCTTACCGGACTGTCCAAGGGTTTGCTTAAGGGCGTCAAATCCGGTCTTATACGAACGGTCTCGTATCGTCGGGTAAACTCAACCCAATTATCTTGGATTACAGCATCTGCTACATCGCATTGGAGTTCTTCAAGGGATCCGATCTTCAACGATATGGCGTGGTCATGCCCTGCAAGGGTGACAAGATCCCATGAGATAAATTCGACAACATTAGGGGGGGATAGAAATGGCCTGCTGACTCCCATAAATTGTACGGCCTCCATCGTCAATGGTGCAAAAAAGTACACCATTTTGTCTATCTCGCATGCGTATGGTTTGTTTGATATGACCCGTACCAGCCTGACCGTGTATAGGTGAAGATCATGTAAACGGTCAGCATCAACTTCAAGGACCGCGGCTCTTCGAAAGTTGACCCTAGTTGGAACTGCAGAGCAAAAGAGGTTGAAACTGGTCAGGTCAGGGAGTGATTTCCGAGTTAGTATCAGAAAGGGTGCCCGAGTGCGGGCAGATCCCCCTGTGTCACTTGTGGATATGATAGTGGGATATAAAAGTGTAAGTGGTTCCGTGTCAATGTTCGTCCAAAATTCAGGCTCCTTCCTTTGGTATAAACGTGTGCCCGAGATTTTTTTATCAGTTAGGTTTAGAGATGGTAAACGTTCAATTGTATCATTATGGAAGAGGTCAGGGGGGATTGGGAAAAGACGATAGTCAATAATTCCTGCCCCTACTAGGGCCTCGCATGCTTTATAACATGCTGTGCGCCTGGCATGTGCTCTGGAGATTGAAGGAGACCCAGAAATTCCATTGGCCGGTGTTCCCGGGAGAAGAATTGTGCAAAGATATGTGCGGGGAGTCCCAAACTCTCTCCGTTCGTGGTCGAATTTAAAAATGCTTTGTCCAACAGATACTCCGGTATTGTGAGATACGAGGCTCGCTGCTACGCGGTAAATGATACGTGTAGCATCCTGTAGATAAATCCGGCCTCCAGCAATTGGGTCTTGGATGAAACCATGAGGATCTTCCTCATCCTCACTACCAGAAGGATAGCTTTGGGTCGTTTCCTGTAAAGTGTGTGGGGGAACGGCGCTATGTACAGTGGTGGCAAGTACCTCTGTCCATCGCAACATCTCTACATCTAACTGGGTGATTTTAGATAAGACATGGCGATGGACCTCGTTATTCCGTTCAATCATATGGACCAGATGACTTTCGCGCCCGCGAGTACAAGAACGGACGTAAGCATGAGATACTTGGCTGTCAAAGATATCGAAGCTAAAAGGGTGCGTACTTAAGCATAGTGTTTATAAGTGAATCGATCATACCCACCGAATGACAATGGATGCCTTGGGAACATCAAGATCTTCGGCCGATTTGGTAGCAATAAGAAGATTGCATGATCCAGCTGCGAAATTGTGAAGGATTTCTTGCTGCGAAACCAGAAACAATCAGGAATGTAGAGATAGATATTCAACGACAACTAACCTGATGTTCTGGGGTTGAAAGTGGACCATGTCCAACCAGAGCGCAAGGACGGAGAAAAACAAGTTGTTCGTCTAAGGTACGAAGTATGTCTACTATCACGAGAGCGGTAGCGTGTCGCTGCACTAATTACGGTCAACCTTTGTCTATTGCAAGATCCAAAATCATCCCAGCTCACCGAAAACAATGCCTCGGAAGCCTGCTCCTTGAAATTTGCATGACTTCAGCGTCTGGACGAGCTTCAGGAATTTCGGAGTTACATTGAACCCCCGTGAGCTAGCGTCTAAGTTTGGCATCATGAAGGTCCAATTTTTCACTGTATCTCGGATTTGGCGCTGAATCATCGGAACGGATTGGCCTTCCTCATCCTCTTCCACGTATGAGGGTTGAACAATGACTTCAATATCTTTCAAGGCACGCCGCCATATAAGGTCAGATGCGCAAGAGCCTACATCGCTTAGTGCAAGCCGTGAAGCGTTAAAGTGCTTTCGAAAGATGTTACAAGAAGGATCAAGCAACTCCAGTTGCCTGAGGAGTCTGCCTTCGACCGTGTTGCTAGTCCTATCGTAGAGAATAACAAACTCGTTCGGACGATCAGGAAGCGCTAGTATTTCCTGCCGCTTTTCTGCTGAAACACCAAATACTTTAGAATGCAGAGTGGCCTCTAATTTTAGCATCGCCGAATCAAAATGAAACCCATGCTCCGTTGGAGGAACTGCAATCGCAAATACACGAGGGCGAGAGAGTGCATCCGTGACCCGATAGAAGTCATGCATAATCTGAACGATGGGTACCGATATGTGCGAATCCTTGTCTTGAATATTTTGTACATCAGTTATCACGATGATGTGAAGTTGTGTAATTGCAAGGATTCCGCGAAGTAAAGAGTCCAGCAATGACTACTCAACTACTCAGATTCAGGTCATAAAATAAAATAAAAACAAGGGCTCACTGTCGAAGGGATGATCACGATGTCTTTTTGCAGTAGCTTTGTCCACATTTCTCCTCCTGTCTCTAATGTTGTGTTATCGTACTTTCCTACGGCATAGCTTGGAGCTTCAGCCCCGACTCTAATAACATACTGTTCGACCTCCGAGTCGCGACTAAAATCGACATGTATGGATAAGCCTTACACAAGGTTGGAGGGGGATGCATACTCGACTACTATTAGCGCCGTACGATGTCGAGTAGTAGAATTTCGGCGACGTCGCTCTACCTCTACAGCCCAAATAACAAAGTGGACCAAGGTATTGACCATGGCTGCAAAAAGTGTTATTGATAACATATTCGAGTTATAAAAAAAGCTTGACTTACACGTTAATGATGGAGCAATGGCTATGGCTGTGACGGAAGGATGGGATTATAAGTATCTGCAATGGCGGTCAAAAAAACGAATTTACTATTTTCGCGTTGGGCGTGTTCCAAAACCTGATCTTGGAACGTTGGCAAAGATGGTTGTACAAATCGGACCGAATCATTCGTTTCCGGAAGATGATTTCCGATTGTATCATGGATAGCGAGCTCAAAGGGCCTTATTTTCTTTAACGGAGGGCCTCCTGGGTCTGTTTCGTGGTCAACGTCTTTCCGGGAATGTTCATAAGTCGACTGTTCAGTGGGCAAGAGAGGGTGCAGGCTGGTCTCACAGGGAGGAGCTGCCTCAACAGTGTCGGAAGACGACGCGTCGTGGTGAGGTCCATCCAATGTCCCTGCCTGGTCACTATCAAGCCCAATCTGTGATTTACTTGACAGGTCCGCCTGCTTCCAAGTTTTTTTCCAAATCTTCAACATCTCGGATGCTGGCATGAGACTTGAGGAAGATTTTGAAAAGGGAACCAGATATAGCTTTCAAGAATTCAAAATAACAGGTATTGTGTAGCTTTTCAAGACCCGTGTCACTATCAGGGTCACGAACTTGACTCTGAAATTTACTTATGTATGCTTTATAATTGTGACTGATTCCAGCTCATGTTGATTTATTCGCTCCTTCCCACCAAAAACACTCTTCCCCATGCATGTATATTAGAACAGATCGTCCAGTAATCCAGCTTCAAGAAACAGAGTCATTCATGGATTTCAACAATACTGCAAATGTGCTCTTACTTGGGAAGCTTCTTGATGGTGATCACAACTTACAGCCCATTCCAACACAGCGAAGACGAGTAACGTCCGAACCATGCCTTCCTGAACGTCTTCCATCAACTGGTAAATTCAACATCCCTCTTCGACGCTTCAAAGAACCATTAATCATTTCAAGGTTTCATACAGCGTGAAGCCGAAGACCTAGCACCCAGAGCAATTCTTCGACAGTTGCGCCGTTCACCTACCCCACCAAACGAAGACGCCAACACACACGAGGGCGTAACGGATCGTGCACCCAGACAAAGTGTATCGTCAACGACGTCCTCCCCAATTATATCCACTTCCACTATACTCACAAATAACAGAACTTCGGGTTGGACGGAGCCACAAGTTAGTCGTGTCATTTATAAACCAATATTTCACACTAAATTTTAATAGCCGTTTGAAGTATTCCGGGCAATTGAGACCAAAGATCTCATGTTCCTCATGGAAATACGTGATCGGTCTTTCCCTGTACGTCCACCGGATAGAATGTATGGAGAAATAATCTACAACTTGAGCAGCTTCTCCTCCGAAAAACAGGCGATGCTACTCCCCTTCTGCATGCAATGCGAATTGGCCAGTCGCATCGAGATGTAGCAATTGTCCTTCTGGGCGCCTTTTCACGTTGGGTGAACCATCTAAACGATGATGACATTTCCAAACCGCGCACCAAGATGATTTTGAAGGCGTTGCGTACATTGATTCCCAATTCATGATTATTCCAGCATTGATAATTACACAGGAACGAACCTTAAACTTGCTATTGATTATGGACTAGCAAAATCCCAGAGTGATCTCACCGCGTCATTCTTGCAAACACTCATCATGAGTGAAGGAGACAAATGGGTCTGGGCTCAGGTTTCATCCATTTCACGGGCGTTAAGTGCGGGTAATGTAGGCCAGCCCGTGAAGGCAGCAGATTCTGCTGTTCGACGTTTCGCAACAAAAGAGCTCGGCAAGGCTCATGCTATTGCCACTCTCGAGGACTAGTACGTCCTAATCGCGTACTCTAGAAACTCTGAAGGAATTTGCTAAACTAAAGCGACCTGTTCAGTATAGCAAATGCAACTGGGTCGGTTCTTATTGAAAGATGCTTTCTTAAGCTGATAGTATATCGTTCGCTCCCAGAGACCTACTCATGTTGGGCGCCTGGTCCAACGCACTAGAGACAATCCAGGGCGAGATCATACCTGTACGTTAATTACATCTTCCTTAAATCGTTATCTAAATCTTTCTCCAAGTCTTACTATTTTGCTCGTGATGATCGTGTCTATAAAGCTTTTGTCGACAGATTAGATCGACATAAACTCACTATTCAGACTTCCCTCACCCGGCGTTTAAAATGGCAACTGCGAATCCTCAGGACCGTCCTAGCAGGTCGAACCACGACATATCGTGTGAGCCATTCTTTTTTTTATGACCCTTTCATCTATTCATGAGACTTTCAGAGAAAAGTTGAGTTATTAGCAGTCGAATTGGACGACGGCGATGGGGTTTGAAGCTTTGAACATATTTTATTTATGTTGTGGCAATTTTATATATACATGTACTGATCACTCACAGGTTAGATTGAACACCGCTTTTTAGTTTTCCATTTTTATATCTTCATTTCATTCACGGCTCGTAAAAGGTGCCCACCCGGTCTAAGATCGCACCCGGTTTTGGGCGTATCCTCGAGCAAAAATCAAAATTACGAATTCTCAATCCTGGTACGGTGATTTGTCATTGTCGGACTTGCCAATTTGGTGTGTCATTTGTGGCATTGGCCATATACCAATCTAGTGGATTCGTCGAAGGCCATCAGGCGACATGTTTTTTGTTTAATATGATGTACTTTATTTATGAGAATGAAAAAAAAAAAGTGGATCGAATTTGTCAATGAACAAGCTTTCGGGTTTTACAACAAGATCTGAAGATCTTGCCACCAGACATAACCACCTACTATAGCTAATGCAACGACTGCCGGACCAAGATCAAGCTGGACAACTGTGTAAACCCATATTGTCGCTAGGGCAGGACACTGTGAACCATGAGTTCTGGAATCACTGTTGTTCAAGTTTAGAACACACCTGTCGCATATTGACTAGCCAAGAACCCCAATTAATTAGATATAACATTCTCGCCCCTACGAGTACGGATAAAACAAATAAAAACAACTGCATAACGCGATGCGCCTTGTAACGCGTAGCTAAAAGAAGTCATTATCAAATTTATTTTTCTGTCTCGACCCACAAAACTCACTGTAAAAAACAAATATAGATAGAACTGATGGAAAATGTTAGTAGTGAAATCTCAGCATAGTTCCTGATACCTACTGGGCACACCAGGAACCATTCTGTCCATAACGGCTTCAAAAGTGGGCTGCTTCCGGTACTGAAAGTGGATTAGTCTGCCACACACTGGTCAATGGAAAATCATGGGCCAAATGTTAGACTAGTTCGTACATTTCCATTAACAAAAGCAGGAAACAGAATGGGATAATAAGAACGACGGCACCAAACATCTCTTCCGCAAATGGGGTGATGTCCTCCTCGAGTGTCTCTGGTTTGGGGATGCTAGCAATCTTTCCCATAATGCCAGACTCTTTAATTAAACGCATTTGTTCATCTTCAGGAATTTCTATAGAGGAGCTGGGGGTTTGACTCTGACTGTTCTTTTGAGTACGGTTACGTGCCATCTTCGGGCGATTTTCGACACGAGTCCAAGCCAGATTTTGGCGCGAGGAAGGAACAAACTCCAAAACACGGCGGCGGAAGATTCCGACACAAGGTACTCTAATTATAAGCGAGGACTTGTGGTTTGGGTCGTAAAAGGAAAATCTTCTGGGCTGATACCATATCTCATACAACCCAACACACAAGTAGCGCCTTGAAACTTGGTACATACGATACCACACTAAGCATGAATTATCTTGTAAGGACTTTACACAACTATTCTAATGTTGACCCTGACTGGAAGTCTGCTTCAGCTTATGATCCTGCAAAATTGGTTTGGTCACTTACAACTATTTAAATCACATGATTAACCTTCATGTGATCTACCCAAGAAAAGCCCCAATTCGCTCCTGGATAGCTTATACTCGGCAACAATGACAGGGACTGACGAAGTAGACCTTCTTTATATCTTACAAGCCCATGGAGAACAATTTTTGGATGCCTTTCCAAACGTGGACTTGAATACGAGGAAACGCAGGAGGAACTCGAGTTCTCCGCCGAATGATAACCCGCACATCAGGTCGTCTGTAAACGGAGACGATGGAGAAGAGGAAGAATGGTTTGGAATTGCAGAAAGTTCTGATTACGGGACAGAGTCTGAGTGCTGTGAAGGTACATATTAGTCCATCGCCTTCAGTAAACATCTAAACAGCTCAAAGATATTGAACAAAGTGACGACAAATTCGCAGGAGGCAACGCGGATGTTATTGTTTTCAGGGATTTCTCATCAAACAAGGTACCCCTCAAATCCAAAGTACAAGTGAAGGCATTTATGGTAAGATACTTCGAGGTATACTGGCCAGATCAACCATTTATATGTGCTAGTCATCCAAGGTCTCTAAGATACAGCAAGATACATCCAGTACCCTAGAATCGCAGAAGACTCCAATCGATATCGAAGACGAGAGGTAGATTTCTCAGATTTCCAACTTCAACCCAGACATCTTATGTATTACAATAGGTCAAATGCACAAAACGATGCACTACTCCATCGTCTGGTTCATACCAAAATCTTATCCGGCTCCTTAAGCGCGGATCTTGATCTCACACCCGCTCATCGACAAAAAGCGTTGGCCGGACGCGTACTGGAGCTATCAGGGAAGGCCAAACTTGGGAGAGGGGAAAATTATGTTCGCGAAAAGGAGAGAAATAAAGCAGCCAAGCGCGTTCGAGAAGGTATCTTGGAAAAGCAGAGAGAAAGGAGTAAACATCAACTTGAAGAGGTAAGCTCAAATACATTTTTGGGTACATGAGGACATCCCTTTTATTTTTTTATTTTTTTATTTTAGGCGAAAAACGTAGGTAACTATCATCCAACCCTCAAGAAACTTTTCGAGACACCACCTGCGACTCTTTCTAAAAAAAGGCAACGTGGTCTCAAGCTAGGTGTGGGAAAATATACCGGGGGCTTATTGAAGCTTAGTCGAGCAGAGATAAATATTGCTGAAGGAAAAGGACCTGGCCGAGGTGGCTATCGTAGACGTCGCCAAGGAATTTAGCAGCAGCCATTACGATCGTCATTCTGAAATATGGCACATTACAGGATCATGCCAAGAGCGGCGACTGTCCCACCCCTTCACCAACAAGCATTTCTCTACAAATGGGTCCTGCGGGAAGATACGCTTCCTCTCGTACTGCGTCTTCACCTTCTGTTAAAAGTTGCAAAAAATCTGCAAAGAAAAGAAGTACCCACATAGGTATTTGATACCCATGATCATTTATCAACACAATGTTCATTGCATCACTTGGGACTGACGCGTAGCCCACACTTGATTCAGTCTTGGCCAGAGTGCTGCTGGACCGTATTAAATATGTCAACCATGATATTTAACGGCGCCCACCTTGGGGAGATATGGGAACCCTCTGGCTGTGTTATCCTATGGTCATTCATAAATCCCGGTGAAAGCGAATGAATGCTAAAAAGTACAGCTCTTACATCCCGGGGTGTTCGTTGTCATTATCCTCCCTATTACTCGATAGCTGTCCAAAATCACCAGTCCTAACAAGATATAGCCATTCAAGATTGTGTGATTATAATTTCCTTTCAAATTTACCGACAAAGTTCGTTGCCATACTCGTCTTGTACAATCGTTGGAGAGACTCTTCGTGGCCCCTTGACTGATTTACCAAAACGACCTACTCTGACTCTCCGTCATACGATTAACATCGTGGCATGTTTGGAATGATAAAATACCTGGACACCTCATTCCCTGTCTCGTCTTTGAATATGACGTTTAATCCTCCAGGGACAATATAATAATACAATTCTGGCTCCGAGTCACCCGCGTTCCAAACCTCGTGTTGATAGATAGTTGGCTGTGCTAGCCCAGTCAACCAGGATCAAAATAACACAACACTTGCCACCCACTCCGATAATATCTGTACTAGGTAAATAAGCTTCATTTTTGTTGGGGGACCTGCGGTTTATTTCATTCACACCAGTCTCGACGCGTTGTTGATCAGTAAGTGGTCGTTTTGCCTCCTTGCCGTCTCCTTAGTTCAGCGCTGAAAATGGAGGTGTAAAAATATATACCCTTGGGACATGTATATCAGAATTCATGAACCTTTCGCGACGGTCCATTTCTTCTCGATACCAACCGTCCTCGAGTGTTGTTGGATCATGCATTCCTCGAGAATGAACAGAATGGATAGGAGATATGTTCACGTTTCGGTCTCGGTGAATGAGTATTTCGTGGCCTCCAACCTCATATTGCCACTCTTTAAGCCTCTGGGGCACCTCCGAGGTATTTGAAAGTAAATCGATATCTGGGGGATATCTACGAACCGAAGGTATGGGGCTCCAAGACCTGTAGGTCTCAGGAGGATTGGAATAATCCGGCCACTTGTAGGAAGCGCGATTTTTTTGCTGGCTATGACTTGTAGATTCCTGGTAGTCGAGGAGCTGGGACGGGCTCAGGCTTGGAGTGTCACAATTCATGAGGAACTTACAGAATCTGCAGTATGCCAGTGCTGTATATTATGACCAGCGTTCTTAAGCGGGGGGGAATCGAACATACAGGATCTACTGACCTGAGTGTTTCTTGTATCAAGTTCAAATTCCGTATCATCCTTGATCCGGGCTCCCTCCTGGATGTTGTAGTTTCGGTTGGCACGAGGCAAAGAACTTCCGTGCATCTCGAACTGCTTTTGTTGACGGGGTTTCGAGAGGAAATATTTAAAGATACTGAAGAATGTCATGAGAGGAAGATGGGTGAAAGTCGAGAGTTGCTACAGTCTTCTCAATAAGAAGGCACGAGGCCAATCAATGCCTGAACGCGTGTATTCCACGACGCATATACGAAATCCGCAACGAGGCGATGAATTTCTACATCTCGTTGAAAAGCCTAATCGGATGCATGTTGGCCATCAGGATTAATCATAGCTCTATACTACCAACATCTATATTTTGGATTGATGTAAGTAATCATAGTCGTTGGGCTTGGCTTTCACTCCACTGCAGTTGCCGAACATAAGAAAGCGCCTGAGTGACTTTGCCGATTGTATCGGCAGTCAATCCGATCGAGGAAGGATCCACGATGTACCCATTCATTGAGGAAAGTGTCGATAAGTGTGCCGATAGTGTGTGAATTGTAGACTGGAGAGCTCTTGAGGAAACTTCCAAGGTTTCCTGGACACCTCCTGCTTGGGTCTACAAACATTAGGGATATACAATGATTGTCCAATTTCAAGCCAACTCACGGAATTGTCGGCCAGATGCATATCCCCGGGAATTGAAAAACTCTAGGTCAATGTCAATGGAATCAAATCAAAGTATGCCAAAGACTTGTGCTGAATGACGACATACCCCGGAAGTATTAATAGTACCCGCCAACTGTGCAGCTGGGGTGTTCCGCGGGATCTGTTCCCAGAAATGAGTAAAATACCTTAAAGAGTGAGATGTGGTCGAGCTTACAGGTGTAGGCTCCTCCCGGACTTCAGTATTCTCGTGAGGGTTTAGCGTGCCCATCACACCACTGGCATCTGGATTTACAGGCCTTAATCCTGCCGAGATTAGGCGCTCTCGACCATCCCAGTCTATTTCTGTGAGATAGACACTTCCACAGATCACGCACACCTTCCTTGTACATTTAAAAACATGTTGATGAAGGATAACGGTGTACACACTTTTCTAGGATCTTTTTCACCACCTGTTTTCGGAGGTCGAACGAGTGGAACTCCATAACATCCACTATTCGTACATTCATCACCGAGCATAGCCCAACCTTTAAGAAGTCGTTTGCCGATTTCTTGAGAGGCTCTGTCTGACTGTTCCCGACGGCGGATTGATTCTTCGGTTTCAACAGGAGGGGCGAAGACTGGTGAGCTAAGGACGCTTGATACTTCGGTGGGTGGTGTGGATGATCGTGATATCTGTGAGGCGGAATTGCGAGTCGAAGATGAGTCTGAGATGCTTATCGTTGGTGTTGGTTGGGGGACTTATAGTAAGGATATGGATTCAGTGTTGGAGATGTTGTATAAGCTCTGCGGCGTACCACCAGTTCCATTGTCACAGTTGGCACAAAAATGTATAATGGGTGTTCTTCCACTGGGGGAACGCATTAAAGGAACACTGCATCCTGGCGTTGGGCACGATTTGTCGGTCAAAACCTATGCATAAATAAAAGTTTACTTTAACAGTGGAAGTGGAGAGCCCAAAGATAGTGCTGACCCATCCTTTCAACATGTACTCACCCAAACGGTCAGATACGTCGATAACTGAGCTCATCGTTCTCTCTGAATTAATTCAGGGGACAAGACTCCAAGTTCCTGATCTTGATTAGTAATCGCTAACTTCCAAAAATGGAGTATTTGCGTAAAAAACATGACCATCATGAATCACATGATGGAGCGATCGTGTCCACTCCTGTTTTTGGATTTGCCACGACTACCCTGTTTAGTTTGTGTAGTGCTCGTGCGTATCCCGGGGACTCTTACGTCCCATCCAGGCCTCATGAAGTGGGGAAGATACTGGCCAGAGTACCTACTTGGCGTCCTACTCCTATTCCTACAAATACCTCGCTATCTATGGAGCACACGTGCCTCAGCTCCTACTATAAAGGCCGTTGGATGGACTGCACAGCGAAAGATTACTGCCCGGTATGTCACCAACGAATAAGAGATGCAATGAACCTTATGTATCCTTCGCAGTGAGAAAACACGCCAGCTCTGGTACCATGGCTTTGACAACTATATGACTTTTGGTACGTCACTCACTTTCAATTTACTAATTAATTCTAATATCCTGTACGAAAGCGTTTCCATTAGACGAGGTCTTTGGCTTGTTTATGATCTACCAAAGAACCTTATTAACGAGACAAGTATTAGTTGACACCTCTTTCATGTTCCGGACAAGGACCAGACTGGGCAAATCCGTGAGTGAGTTGTGTGATCTTGTAATGATTGTAGATGTTTAAAAAACTTCTAGTAAAAACATTGCCGCGAATGATGTCGCGGGTAACTTTTCTTTAACGCTCATTGATGTTCTTGATACCTTGGTGGTTCTTGACGACCAGCAAGGGTTTGAAAGTGCCGTTAGGAATGTTATAAAATGGGTATCATTCGACGTAAACACAAAGCCTCAAGTATTTGAGACTACCATTCGCGTCCTGGGAGGTCTTTTGTCTGGGCACATATATGCCAACCAGACGGGGCAGCCATTTCATATACCATGGTACCGTGGAGAACTTCTAGACATGGCGTATGATCTAGGAAATAGGCTTCTTCCTGCTTTCTCCACACCAACAGGACTTCCTTATGCTAGGGTATACGTTTATCAAGAAGAAGTGTGATTGTACTCATTACTGAGACTGCAGATCAATTTGCGTCATGGTTTATCAAAAGGCGAAACTCTTGAAACGTGTCAGTTCACCAACCACTTAATAAGGTCTTTTCTAATCATGAAGATGTCAGGCACTGCTGGTGCTGGTTCTCTGATCTTGGAATTTGCCACTCTGAGCCGTTTAACGGGAGACGACCGTTTTGAAAAGGCCGCAAGAAAAGTAATGTCGTTATATTTCATTCCTTCATCCATCTGAATAGTTATAGGCTTTCTTTGGGATTTGGAATCGTAAATCCGATATTGGTCTTGTGGGAAACACAATTAACACATTTACCGGAGTTTGTCGCTTGAAACGTTTACTTTTGAATGATTATTCAGGTTTTTTTAATCTAGGCTTGGACGTCTCCTGAGATAACGGGAATTGGAGCCGGTATCGATTCCTTCTACGAATATGCCCTCAAGTGGTATATCCTCAGTGGTATGAACAACCCCTGATGCGCTTTGGGCATACATCTGATCATGTTTCTAGGCGAAACTGAGTTTTTGGATGTATGGGATGATGCTTATGCTGCAGTTATGCGATATTCTAGGGCAACAGACGGTTTTTGGGTAGGCCCTGCATTCTTTCAATAAATAAACACAACTAGATTGGCGTTTTACAGTATCAAACAGTCAATATGAACAGTGGCGATGTGGCCTACCACACTATTGACTCTCTGTCGGCTTTCTGGCCCGGCCTGCAAGTTCTGGCCGGGGATGTTCAAAGTGCCATCAAGCTACACTTGATATGTCTGTTCATCGCCTTATTCCCAATCATATCGAGAACTTACATTTTTAGATTACAATTTATGGCGGCAGTATTCTGGGCTACCCGAAGTTTTCGATACAAACTACAAACGGGCCACTTCACATCAGTATCCACTTCGACCCGGTAAAATATAAAACATACTTGTTTAGACCCGACTTAATTTATCCATTAGAGTTCATTGAATCCACATGGTACCTCTATCGTGTGGGTTGTGGGACAAAGATCCTAATATTCTTCTGCTTACTGTCATTCTTTTCCACAGGCTACCCGTGATTCTTTCTACCTTGATGTCGGCGAACGTGTTCTTTATGATATCATTACTCGTGCAAAAGTTGACTGCGGCTTGACTGGGATCCAAGATCTTAGAACAAATAAACGCGATGATCGCATGGAATCATTTGCCCTGTCAGAAACGCTGAAGGTAAGACATGCACATTATTCTCCTCGTGTCTTGTCTTTAATTGCCATAGTACCTTTACCTCCTTTTTGATGAGGAAAATCCTCTGCACAGCGACGACTCAAACTATGTTTTTACAACGGAAGGACATATACTATCTCTGGGAAAGGAGCACCTCAAGGCAGCTCTACCATCCCGCAGTACAATGCGCCCTGTTGATGGTCATCAATGCCCTGCATATCAACCCACCATTCATGTATTTGACAACTACTTAAAGAACACAGGCCTGGTGCAGGGTATCCAGTCACGGGCTGATGCTGATTATGCCCGATATCTAGTTGGCCTTCTTCCAACCCAAGTTGATATCGACACATGGTCTCCAAATGGCTGGTGCGAGAAACCCCGAGTTGATCTTTTCGTAAGTAAATTATCCAATTGTCATGTCAGATACCTGGATGGTCCTATTTCAGTCCCAAGAATTCGTCTTATCAGCACATGGCCAAATTGTATCGGAAGACCTCAGCCCAAGTCTGTTGAAGCTTGGGATCCTCTCCGACGGGTTCATTATACACAATGTCACCGGTATCCGTATGCGTATCGTTCGACGACTGGATAGTACAGGCTATGAAGTCAGAAAACGTAAGACATTTTTTAAATCAGTGACAAGAATATCAGTGTTAAATAGGGATGCTTCATAGTGGGTCATTACAACGTAAGGCCTGGCCACCTGGTTTACATCAACGATTCTTCACTTTTCCTTCCCGATGGAATTAGTGACTCTTCTGCAAAGCGTGATCCAGCTATTGACCTTCGATTCTACCTAGATGAAGTGGACCCCTTGTTTGAAGTCCAAACAGGCATTCAGGGCATTCTGGATTCATCGAATGAGTTCAACGTACTTGTAACTGGTCATCAAGGACATTTCGGTGGAAGTTTGTCTCCAAATGCGCTCGTTGGGCAGAAACGCATGCGATTCTCCCGAAAAGAGGGATTGGTTGTTCACAGAGACTTTGATAATACTCAGGGATGCCATGCATATACACAGCCTTACCCTGATGCTGTTTTACTTGTGCACAGAGGTGGTTGCACTTTCCTAGAAAAATTGTTACGAGCACGAGCAGCGTCAGCGGCTGGTGTTCTCGTGATCAGCGATGTTGATTCTGTTTTCAATCCAACTGCAAATCTCGATGAACTCGAAGAGGCTGGAGACCTCAGCGACGCTGCCGTCGTTGTGCTCCCACAGAAGGCAGGCCAAGTCATTTGGGAGATGATGGACCGTGCCGAGCAGTGGGGGGCTAATCAGGTCATGGTAGCGTTGGATCACGAATCAAAGTCAACGGCAGCTAATACAAGGCAAACACCACAACAGCCGAATGATCCCAGTCGGATACTGTATATTAACAACTATCCTCTACTCAATACGAGATTGTTGGTTTAAATCGTTGAACATCTTCAATTGTCCGATTGCACGATCGAATATGCTGGAGCATCCAACTGTGTCCTAGCCTTGAGGAACGTCAGTTCGATGATGAAGAGGTATTCCAAAGTCTTTCCGCCTTCCTTGGCAACCAACTCGCCAGCAGCGCGCGCAGAGCCACCTAAAAATATGTTAAATTTTTTTGGGTTAGATGCTGCTGCTCCCGCACGAACCTGTCGCTATGAGATCATCAATAACTATCACACATTGCCCTGGCTGAATTGCATCTTCTTGCATCTCAAATATGTCCTGGAGGTTCAATTGATATTACTAATGTACCAGGAGCAGACAAACCGGAACGCACCGTCCCATATTCCTTTTCATAGGAGGCACTGACACACGGACCAGGAAGCTTTCCTTGTTTTCTAACAGGTACGAAAGCGGCTCCAAGCCTCAAAGCGATTATTGGCCCAAAGAGAAATCCGCGTGCGTCAAGACCAACCACTACATCGACCTTTTTCGTGGGTGATTTGAGGATAGTGTGTGACGTTATGTGGTGCAGAAAATGCGTAATGAGCGTTTCGAATGCGACAGGATTACGTAGAAGGGGGAATATGTCGAGGAATACGATGCCCTAACATTGTGGTAAGATCAAGATCAACCAGACCTGAACAGCTATACCTTCTTTGGAAAGTCAGGATGTGATATTAGCTGATCTTTGATGAATTCGACGTCCATAACAAAAGATTGGAGGCGATTTTGGGAGTGGTCGACGAAATTCAGGTATAATAAATGATAAATCAGTTGCGGGCGGCGCAACATTCCGCGGGGAATATACTATTTTGTGCGATATTTGCAAGATAATATCGTTAATGGTTTAGGCCTGGTTTTTGGTTGTCACCCAGATCCTCAGAAACAAAATAGCTGAACTTATGTATCAGGCAAATATGATGCATGCAACGAGAAACGATATAGCATAACATATGTACGGAATGCTCGACTAAATGAAAGGAGGTTTTAAACCGACTCGAGGACTTCTGGCTCTTTGAAATCTTTCGCGACCCGGGTGCCTGTCTCCTGGGGGAAAGCAAAAACGATAAGCTGGATTTGAACGCAAGGAAAAGAGGAAAGAACATACGTCCGTTGATTCACCATGGAGCTCAAGCAATTTGGAAACATCAAACTTCGGCGCTTTCAGGATTTTCGCCTTGCGCACGTACACATTCTGGAGAGGGTAAATGCTCCGTGCCGCCTTTTCAATTTCACGACCGATGGCCTCAGGTACAAACTTCTGAACCAACTCCTTCAGATCGCAGCTCGTTGCCTCACGAGTCATGATCTCAAACATCTTCTTTCTGATCTCCCGAATTTGACTAGATTGTGCGTATGTAGTTTTCCGCACTTGGGATGGTCTCCGTTTAGTAAATCCGATGGCGAAGAGTCGTAGAAGGTATCCATCAGTGGTTTTGACATCGACATGCGCCTCGATAAGCGTCTGCCATTTGCGTACCAGAGAACGGAGTTTGTCGGAGGTGAAGTCCATTCCGTGAAAATTCGTTAAGCAGTTCTTGCCTTGAATCTCGTCGATGCGTAGCTTTATTTTGCGGAACGATTGCTCCTCGTCCTTGTTAAGATCAGCTAGCGACACCTCGACAATACGGCCCCTGAGAGAGTCATTTGCATTTTCTGGAAATTTTTGAGAGTCTTGAGAGCTGAAAATGGGGCGAAGGACGTACTGAGTCCCGAGGATCTGTTAGCAAGTGTCTTGCCAACATTTCGGACCTCGAAGATTGAGGGTGCCTTGATGTCGTACCAGTCTGGAGAATTCTTAGCTGGAGAATTGTGCGAGATTGTTTATAACTCACCCTTCCTGGAGAAGGGGTCAACAACCTTTTTCTTGATACCCTTCTTGCCCTTGGAGAGGCGCTTGTTCTATTGCACGAGCACAGTCAGTGTATGGGTGACTTTAAGCTAAGGATGTCAGACCTTTCCTACAGCCATGTTATTGAATTAATATGGGACGCGGTGGGGATAAGACCGCAACAGAGGGCAAGCCGGCACTTGGACGGGCTTAGTTTTGAGATTGCGAGGGCGGACTCAAGATTTGGTGGTATTGTGCACTTAGCCAGGCAGTGGCTTCAAACCTTAAATTTGGAACTGTATATACATTCCCACGCTATCTATTTTGTCTTTTTGAGTATCGCCTTGCGGTGGTGCAATGCTTACCCGCCCTCAATTCGATGCTGCCTGCACCGCACTCATTAGCAAATATTCAAATTTAAAGGACGATTCGCCAGCAGTACATGCATTGCAAGACTGGTCCTGGAATGAGCATCGCGTGCGCTAGTATCCTCGCTTTCCACTTCTTTCCTCATCTCTTCCACTAGAAAATATCTGGTTTTGGCTTCATGTCGCGGACAGTAATATACACCCGGCGATCAAAAACAGCGTCCACGGATGATCTTTGTGTCGATGAATTTGAAGAAGCCTTTCCTGATGACGACGATGCCAATCTGTCAACACCATCTATCCCTGAGATATCAATATTGCAACAATATGTTGTTCTTTCTGCGACATTTTGTGTTCCTACCTTCTACTTTTCGTTGCATGACTCTAGTCTGTGACAGCTTTGTTAAACCATAGCATAACTTACTGGTCCTATACAGCGGGGTGCCCTCTCGGCCTCGGTGATATTTTAAAATCACCTTTATTCCGACACTTCGTGTTAGAGGGAACGGAGGTGACGGCATTTGGAATCACGCGTCCGGAATCGTCGTTCCCTTTGATTTCTCAAGGAGATCACCCCACACTAGGTACCCCGTGCTGGTATCTACATCCTTGTGGGACATCGGAATGTGTAGAAGAAGTGATGTCGGAGGTTGACCGGACTGGGTGGACCGAAGAACTGCGATTAGTACGGTGGTTAGAGGCTTGGTTTATGGCCGTCGGGAGCGCATTAAATTTTAGACTGTAGATCAATACGCATCACAAAAATTTCTACCATGTAAAAAGTATTGAGCTCGACGTTGGCAAGGTTGCCGATGGGAGAAACATATGCCAGTCACCGGAGCTTACCCATCGGCAGACGGTGATCAGGAAACTTATAAAAGGCGGTAAATGAACTTCTTAACGTTAACGTACTTCGGGCTTCCCCCACACTCAGCCGATATTTTCTGAGTAAGTAAGAATTTAAGAATCTACGAGTACTCCGACTACTGAGGATTTACAAAGCTGTTCTATCATTTGTCGTACGATCCGATACAAGATCGTATCAATATTGCCGAGTCTCCCCCGGTTACATATTCTATAAAGCCATGCTCCTGTCGCGTTTTGCTTCAACTTCTCGCACTTCCCCCCTTACACTTGTTCCATTCCTTACTCGCTCAATGGTTTGTATTTTCGTTATTCCCAATTCTCCCACCCACTGACTTTTCCAAGGCCCACGAAGCTGTCATTGTCTCCGCTTCCCGCACCCCTGTCGGGTCCTTCAATGGACCACTGAAAGGCTTCACTGCCACTCAGCTTGGCACTATTGCCCTTAAACATGCACTAGAATCTAAGCAAATTGACCCTGCCGTTGTTGAGGAAGTTTACTTTGGCAATGTTGTCCAAGCTGGTGTCGGCCAGTCACCTGCTCGTCAGGTCGCACTTGGTGCAGGTTTGAAGACCAGCTCAGATGCCACCACGATCAACAAAGTTTGTTCTAGTGGGATGAAATCTATTATACTTGCTGCACAGAGCATTCGATCAGGGGATCGGAGTGTCGTCGCTGCTGGTGGCATGGAGAGCATGAGTAACGCCCCGTGAGTCTCATCAATTGCCGGAGGGCGAGTCCAACTCACCCCATATTCTCAGCTTCCTCATTCCCCGTCAAAATCCTACTTTTGGAAAATTCCAAACAATCGATGCCCTTGAGAATGACGGTCTCTGGGATGTGTACAACAACGTCCCAATGGGAAATTGTGGTGAATCGGCTGCCGAGAAGCATAACATCTCGCGTGAAGCTCAGGACGCCCATGCCATCGAGTCGTATAAACGTGCCGAGCGGGCCTGGAAGTCTGGCGCATTTGACGCCGAGATTGTACCAGTGACCGTCAAGGGCAAGAAGGGGGATACCGTCGTCAGGGAAGATGACGAATACAAGCGGGTTATTTTTGACAAAATACCTACTCTTCGGTCAGCTTTCAAGCAAGGCGGCTCCATCACTGCTGCCAATTCCTCGCCGCTCAGTGATGGTGCTTCAGCATTAATCCTGATGTCTGCTGAGCGCGCAAAAGAACTCGGCCTCAAACCTTTGGCCAAAGTAATCTGTAATATTATCTCATCTTTGCTCGGCTTACTTTCTAATGACTACCCAACAGCATACGCGGATGGAGGCGTTGACCCTATTGACTTCCCGATTGCACCTACTGTTGCTATTCCAAAAGCCCTCAAGAAAGCAAATCTCACAATTGATGACATTTCCCTCTTTGAAGTCAACGAAGCATTCTCGGTCGTTGTTCGGATTGTAGAGAAAGTTATGAACATTGATCCCGCGAAGATCAATGTCAATGGGTACGTGGATAAACCATATACGTTTTGGGCCTGGTATAAATCTTTGGATCAGGGGCGCTGTTGCACTCGGACATGCCATTGGTAACTCTGGTTCGCGGATTGTTGTCTCGCTTACCCATGCTCTCAAGACTGGAGAGTACGGTGTGGCTGGTATCTGTAATGGGGTAAGAGATCCGTATCATATCTGGCTGATTCATGATTTTAATGTTTGTCTGTCCTTATCTAGGGTGGAGGTGGGTCAGCACTCGTGATTCAGAAGTTGTAGTCCTTAGAATCATCGCGCGAGCAACATTCTATTCTTGTACTTTTACCGTTGAAGCATGAATACTACTAATTCCTAGAGTATACGGGCTGGGAGTGGTGCATGGAAACCATAAGTCAGAAGGTTAACCTCAGGCACATGAGATGGAGCTATTTGACAGCATATTCATGGTCATTCCGATCTTGCATCTGGAGAAACTTCGCTCTCAGGCTCCACCGTAATCAGCCAATGACCTCGCGGTGATCAGCTAATGGGGTGTTTTCTGCCCACAGACCAGACGGTGGGGAGAAAATGCTCCAGAGTTGGGATGTGAGGTGTGCACCACCATGATGCTTACTTCTCAGAAAATCGATGAGTTTGATTCAGGCAAGGTCGAGATTTCCAGCGTTGCCAAACCCACTACTGAAGAAAAGGGCGAGCCTGACACACACCCCATCAAGCTAGGCGAAGGTGATGAAGCCCTGCGACTTATTGGTGCTGAGCGAGCAGTCCACTTTAGCGTAGAGTACAACCTCCAGTTGAGGAAAAAGTTGGTATGTCTGCGTCTTTATCGAGTTTCATGATCTACACCAAGCCGATAAACACAGGATCTACTTATTCCACCCATCTGTGCAGCAGTGTACTTCACTCAATACCTGTGAGGAGAATTTCTATTTATTCTGCACTGTTCGCAAATGAAAGTATTTCTGCACCTTAGGGATAAGACCTCTTTAAACTACGCGAGGTCTGCCCGCTGGGGTTTTAGCTTTGTTGACAATTTGACGTAAAGCTAAATTGACAGTATTATGGGCCTCCCCATAGTTGGCCAGGTACTTTTTTCCGCTTCTGATGGCTCACGCGAGGCTAACATTAATGAAGCACTATAATCTAGTATCACTGGCTTTCTATCTCGGTGAGTTGATTTCCGAGGTATCGATATCAACGTCGCTGGGACCTTACTAAAGTGTTGAGTTAGGTTTTCTGTTCTGGGAATTTCCAACAGTATACATCTCGCAAAAATTGAGGCTTGCAAAATATCTTGGAGTAAATATTGTTGTATGGGGTGTTATCTTGATGCTCCAGGCAGTGGGGACATCTTTCGGTGCCTTTTTTGTGCTCCGCTTCCTCCTCGGTACGCTTGATTTGAATGATATGGTAGGCTCTATGCTGAGCCTTTTAGGGATGTGCGAAAGTTGCGTTGCTCCTATATTGATTATGATAATATCCATGTTTTACAAGAAGGACGAACAGGTGAGCATCACCGGATAGGTTCAAAACCCGTTGTGATAAATGCTGATCATCGGGTGAGGCCCAACGGATATCATGGTTTTATGTCATGGTAGGTATAACTCACTAATGAGTAGACGTTTAAATTGTAACATTCACTAAGAATGGATTGACTCAAATTTTTGGTGGATTCGTCGCATATGTACGTCATCAGCACCATTAACTATTACCCATGTCTTGAAATGGCCTAGGGGATATCTTTTTACACAGGGAACGTCTTGGCACCTTACAAGATCATATACATCGTCTTAGGAGGACTCGCAATAGTTGTCGGCACCTGTGTACTTATTTGGCTACCCGATTCCCCCGTACATGCCCAGTTTTTAACCAAGGAAGAGCGAATCGCGGCTCTGGAAAGAGTCCGGGATGACCAGGGGGGTACTGAAAGTAAGACGCTAAAGAAGTATCAGATACTTGAGGCTCTGAGCGACTTGAGAACTTGGTTAATCATCCTAACGACATTCTTCAGTAAGCACAACAGCTGCTTCCCTTCTCCGAACTAGTACTGATTGGTTTATACCAGCGAGTATACCAAATGGTGGCCTCAGCAATTGTGAGTAGAAATCATTGTGATGTTTGTGGATGATTCTGATTTCTTCGTAGTCAGCAACCTCATAATCAAGAGTTTCGGATACACGCATGTTTCCCATAACCCCAAATACTGGTTTAGCTCATATTGATATAGGTCCCGCCAGACTCTCATCTTATCCACTCCAGGAGGGGCGGTCCATGCTATCACCGTCCTTTTCTGTGGCTGGTATTCTGGAAAGAAGGTATAGAAAAGAACTTACATACTATTTACGCTTACTATTCCGGTTGTAGAATGAGCGCATGACTCCCATCGTGTTTGCTTTGATCCCAACCATAACTGGAGCAGGTGAGATTTCGAAAAAGATTAATATCTCCCACAGCCTGCCTCAAGGTCTTGTAGCGATTTTGATAGGTCTTAACGACTCCGGTAAGAAGGGAGTACTATTATTCGGTCAGTGATCACGTCGTACTTGGCTTCTATGACCCACTAGGACATAGCGGTATATCTCGTCGCATCCTTTGGAAGTGCTTTGTCAACGGTATATGCATATAATGCAAGTAATATCGCCGGGCACACGAAGAAGAGTACAATAAATGCCATGACTTTGTCGGCATTTAGTATTGGGAACATCGTTGGGACTGAGACCTTTCTACCCAAGGATGCCCCTGATTATATCCCTGGTAAAATTACGATTATGGTACTCCTAACTGTTCAGCTTGGCGTATGTTTCCTCCTCCGGTGGATTAATATGCGGTTGAATGTCAAGAAACGAGCGACGATTGAAAAGGAAAAGGCTCGGCGTGGTTGGTCTGATGCAGATGTTCAACGTGAGAGAGAGAGGCATGCGTTTGCTGACTTGACAGATAAAGAGTGAGTTTTCAAGGTTTTGCAGCTATGCGTGCGACTCATAAACTACGCACAGGAACATTTACTTTGTGTATACATCTTGAATATGGGGAGAAATTTTTAACATGCTCTTGTTGGAATTTGAAGAGATAAACTTAAAGGAGGTTTGGTTTAATGTGATATTTAATGAAAAACAAGTGAGATTTTAGTCATGAGTTTTGATAATATATAAACTGTCCAAAAGTAGCTAAAAAGCCATCCTTTCATCCCAAATGGCCAAATCCAGGCTAAAAGTTAATAAAATTATGGCTTTGAAATACCAATTTCATTGATTATTGTGTGACTTTATGTTAACTTTGTTATTTCTCTCAACTAAACACTGACTATAGCTAAGCATAAGGTTCCTAAACCAATCCTTGGTTTTGCTGGGAACACCATAAAGGGTCCCTGTGGAGTCCACAAGTTCATAGAGTTGTTCCACTTTTTAAAGACCAATGCCAATACTTGTTACACTTTTTCATTCTTTACCACATGACACTCCTTTTCTTACTATCATCTGACTATTTACATATGACACCTCATACTATTTATATCCATATGTTCACATGTATAGTCATCATCTTAGTCATATACCCAGTAGCGTAATTCCCTCATCACACACTTACTCATCCCTGACTCATTTGATTACTCATTTATGTTTACTCATCTCATTCAGACTCTGTATATATAGTTGTTGTTTAGCTTAGATAGTCTTTAGCTTGACCTAGCTAATACAACGCTCTTAACCTCATTGATCTTGACGCGAACTCGATCTCACTCGCCTAAGAAGGGGGTGACGTATCTTTGAACTCATACAACTTAGACTCTACCTTAGTATTAGGGAGCCTATCGACTTGCGTCTTAGCTGAATAGCTGACATAATAGCTGACTTAGATGTTTGGACGCACAACAAGCGTTCTAGCGTAACAATACTTAAGTTAGTCATACTAGGTGCTTTACCCAACTAGTCAGACTTAACAAAGTGGCCCCATGGATATTGATGGCATATGTCCACCTTCATAGCACTTAAAGCATTTTCCAACTAGTGATGTGCAGGCCCGGCTTGGCCTGAAAGCCCTGGCTTTGGCCCAGCTCAAGAGGGCTTTGGCCTGGAGGAATCCCAGGCCAAGGCCAGGCCCTCAACCATGGCTTGTCTTCAATAAATTTTGTGTGGTCCAACATGGGGTCAGGGGGTGCATAATATGTATATATAATATTGTTCGCACACTGTCACTCTCAAATCCATCAATGTAAGGCAGTCCCAAAGACTGATACATCATTTTTATCACTTAGTTTGTTGATGTAGCAAATTTTTGACATAGGTGCTTCCAAACCTCAACAAGATTTGTATCCAATTGACTAGACACAACTACAAGGACAGTGACACATGAACTATATAGCTTAGGATTTACATAGTCCATCCAAAATACCCAGAAATTTGCACTTTCTGGTATATATTTTTATAGGATGCAGGCCAGGGCCTCTGGGGCCTGGCTCAGGCTTTTGAAATCTCAAGCCAGGCCCCAGGCCTCCACCAAGCCAAGCCATGTTGAGGGCTTTGAAGGGCCTGGCCCGCACATCACTATTTCCAACTGCAAGAAACTCATTACACCCCTTATCCCCTCATTCATTCCAACTGACTCCAACTCTTGTTACTTGTGTAGAGCAACCTTACTAGCAAGGTGTCAGTGGCAAGTCTCTTAGGTGAGCACAGAACAGCAAGCAATGTGCTGAATGGGCAACCAATCAGTCAAGCAATGTTACAGTTTCTCTCTTCGGACTATACCTTTTCCTTATCTTCCCATCTTTACTTATCATTGTATCT
>MU150232.1:18158-34646 GCA_015584075.1 Collybia nuda
AGCTTGACCTAGCTGAATATACCATATTCTCTACAATCTCAATGCTCAGCTCGATCCTACTTGCCTTAGAAGGGGGTAGTGCATCTTGGAACTAGAAGACAGACTCGTCCTTACATCAGGAAGTCCATAAGACGTCAGACTTTATCGTCGACAGTCTTACTAAAACCAGAACCCGACCTTGATCCAGAGGATAAGGCCTAACAGCCATAACAGGTGGGGGTGGATGCACGGGTGTGGGTACTAGGGGGAGGCAGGGGTAGTGCGCAAGGACACGGGCATGGGGTCATAGTTGTGGGTTTGTGGATGTGGATGTGTGAGGACTGGTGTGAACATGTGATGGTGGGTGCAGACGTGTGAGGGTGGGCATGGTCATGTGAGGGTGGGCATGGTCATGTGAGGGTGGGCATGGTCATGTGAGGGTGGGCATGGGCGCGCTGATGTGGGCACCAGCGGGCCGTATGTGTAGAGGGTGGGGGTTTATTGGTCCTGCATGGGCATTGGGCATGTGTGGGGTGGACCTGTGTTGGGCGAGGAGTGGGTGGCGGAGGGTGGTAGCAGTCAGGACCATTTGTATACAACACTGTAGGGGAGGGGTTGGCAGGAGGGTAGTGAGCTGGCAAGAAATTGATGACTTACTTGGTCACCATTCTTTGCCTACAGATTTTGTTGCTGGCAGAGGTGATGGCCTTACCATCAGGGTGCCAGTCAAGGTGGCATGGCGGATGGCAGGGTAGTGGGTGTCATTTGGGGTGGTTGGAAGGTGGTGGTGGTGAGAGGAAGACAATATTGATGTGTGACGCAGCACACATCAATGAGTTGGGCCAGTAAGTTGCCAAAGTTGCCAGAGTTGTCGGAATAGCCGGAATAGCCAAGATCATGTATTTTTTCTTAGTATTCTATTTTAAACCAAGCCCACTTTGCTGAATGGTTAGAATGTCATTATTTATTACATAATCTCTCTGTGAACACTGGTTCAATCCTTCCTGAATGCACAAATTTTTAATTATATTATAGAATCCTCGTGGACTCCTGGTAAGTCCTCATGGAGTCCATGGGGAGTCCATCCCCATCCAGTCCTAGGACCCCTACTAATTAGCGGACTGATAGGGACTTGATGGGGACTCTGATGGGACTCGATTTTGATAGGGACTCAATAAAAGTACAATTTTAATTACATTGAGTCCCCTCTGAGTCCCAGGACTGATGCGGAGTCCACAGGGAGTCCCTGGGGAGTCCATGAGGATCTGTGGCTTAGTGTAAAGACCTCGATAATACATGGGTTTCTTACTAGGCATCACTACCCACATACATACCTCCAGACCTTCCCTCACTCTTCTCTCACCTTGTATCCCACTCCCCAAAAGCACACCATAAATGCCTCTCTCACTCTTCCTGAGAAAGAGTGCCCTGCTAAGGAAATACCTCACTCGTCGGACTCTGTCAGGACATCATGACGGATACCACAAATTCCACAAGGAGGTACATTTGTGTTCTGACTCCCGAGTCTCCCGGCTATTATAGTCTATGTATATCTATAGTCTCTGCGATCGCCGAAACCTCGCAAGCAGCATTGCCCAGTAATAAGAGAAATTTAGTTTACCACCAAGAATTCTAAAAATGGGTAGCATATAATCAGAGGTTTCGCCGTTGACATGCTGTAGCATGAGACTAGCCGCGCCTTTCGTTGATCATCTGAGTTTGTGTGTCCCTCGCACTGGGCACCATACGTGGTAAGGTATATATGCTTGCTGGCATGATGTTATATTTGGGTAAGATAGATACCATAAATATGGTCCTAGGCCACTCATTTTCTGACTTAGAAACCTTCCTCTACTCAATATGAAGTTATCAATTATATGCCGTCTTTTCTTCTATTGGGCCGTAGTCAAGCTAGCCCATGCCAGGACAGTGTTTTCTGTAAGTGTCATGCACATTGCAAACTGAGAACATGTGCGTACTGAATACTTCGGGTCGTAGGGTGTATCCGTGAATGGGGTCGACCAAGGACACGCGGTTGGGGTTCGCGTTCCATCTACAAATGCCGTTAGCCTTTTCTCAAACTGACTAATGACGACCTATAACTGAACCTGAGATCTCCCAGCCCATAACAGATATAACCTCCCCAAACATCATTTGTAATACTGACTATATTCAGCCAGTCTCCAAAACTATCATCAACGTCCCTGCTGGTGGCCAAGTAACAGCCCAATTTCATCACACATCAGCTGGTTATATTGGCAAAGATCCGGCTGATCCACTAGACCCCACCAATAAAGGTATTTAACTTTAAGTTCTAGTGATACTCTCTGAGAAATCGATTTATCAACTTGTGCAACAGGTCCCGTCATTGCATACCTGTAGGTTTTCTAAACGAGTTGAACGTACCCAAATATGCTGATTTTCTTCCCATCAGCGCGGCCGTACCGTCAGCGACACAGACAACTGTGACAGGTCAGTAACAACAGTCTCATAAACAAAAATGCTCTCTTCTACTGATCGCTGCGCCATTTATCAGGGCTGAAATGGTTTAAAATCTTCGAGAGCGGCTACAACCTTACCACCCATCAGTGGGGATCAGATGTTCTGTTTATTAACAAGGGAAATGCTACCTTTACGATCCCTTCATGTATCAAGCCAGGACAATACCTACTAAGAGCTGAGTCTATAGGTGAGGGGAATGAGATGTTAGTTTTCCAACCATCCAGAGCATTTACTGAATTATCTACCAGCACTGCAATCTGCATCATCTTACCCCGGTGCCCAATTCTATGTGGGTACCATTTGAACCAGTTCACACGTGTTACCTTTTTACAATCTTTCGATTACAAAAGATGAGCTGTGCTCAACTTTCTATCACCGGGTCAGGATCGACCAACCCCGCCACTGTCAGCTTCCCTGGGGCGTATGAACGTTAGTTTTTTAACGCTATCATTTCTCCAAAGTGGTCTTGATTTTAATTACCCGGTATCTAGCCACAGACCCTGGTATTGTGGTGCAGTCTATTTTCAATGTTATCGAATATGCTCCCCCCGGTACGCAGACTCAAATAATTTCATTCTAAGTATTATTTAGGCGTTCCACTGCCAGGGCCTTCTGTTTTCTCCTGTTGAAGTACGATAGTGACGTAAAAAATACATAGCTGGGTGTGAGGAATAGTGAATCAGTAAGACTTGGCATAGAATCATTGAAAAGATATGTTAAGTTGTTACTGATTAATCATGTAAATTAATAGTTAGTGTCACCTTCAGCCAGAAACGATTCAGAGGAATGAAAGGGGCTGGAATAGTCCTATTTTGAGGGTGTACCATCCCCACCAATCTTGGACCAACCTAGGATATCACCCCAGCACCTCCACATTCTCTCAACAACCCTCAATTTTTCCACGCGGCCTAGATCTGGGTTCTCTAAGTCACTTACATCTTCAAGGAATCCCTCTCGTAGGCGTGAACGGGCTGGCAAGCAGGTCTCTGCATATGTACGGAGGTGTGCAACTGACAACAGCAAGAGGCCGGTGGTAAGAGGAGATATAGGATGATCGCCAGAACCGTCTACATCACCCTGACGGCGAGATTTCGGTTGACATATAAGCAGTTGCTCAGTTCTCCTGCAGCGAATGTCAGTGACATTGGCTGAGGGGTTTATTGTATCTGGGTAGACACACCGCATTGCTACCCATACGCTACCAGTTCTTCGTTTCCCGCCATACTTGCCAAGGCCTCGTCCACCCCTCCACATTGTGGCAAGCAATCCCTTTAACACATACAAAATGCCAAAAGCGGGCGCGACACCGACGAATGCAAACGTCAACTCCTGAGATTTGAGTAGCTTATCAATACCTGCTAATGCTTGGTCAATATCAACCTGGTGTTTGAACAATTAGAGGACGATATGGGAAAAGAGGAAGACGACGCCACCTTAGCCTTCTGAACCTGAATAAACATGGAACGAAGAAGAGTGCCAGTCACAACAGACTTGAAAGGTCGTTTGATGTCTTCCTCATATAGCTGCAAAACTGGTGTTAAGTCGCCTAGCCTTATTTGTTGTGACAGTACAGTCAGCTGTTCCGGCCCGTAATGCAGTTCGTCCTTTGCCAAAGCAAGAGCCATGCGTTCCAACGACTGTCTCATGTGTCAAAGACCTAGGTATTAAGAAGTAGTGGTGACCTTACATCGAAATCAGCGGTAACGCCTTCCTTCCTGACGATCATACCGCCCTCTCCACCGGCGCGAACTGTTTGTAGAACATCTTTGATTGGTTCAATTAACCAGCCTTTAACAAAGCCATAGGCAGTCTCTTGAGCGTCTCTCGCTACGTCTACTAGAGTTGCACGAGAAGTATAGGCGGAACGCAAAATAACTAAACACAATGGAGGAAGCAAGAGTAACTTTGGCCAGATTAGCGTCAAGTGCGACGGCCGTTGGAGATTGTGAGAGATAATATGTGTATGGGGTGCCTTTCGAGATGCGAAAACAACGGTCGAGAGTCGAAGCAGGTTCAGGAGTGGAGACGGGTCCTCTCCTCCTCTTGTATCGACTGAGGCGGGGGAATAGGCGGGAGATATTTCCTCTCCAACAATGTGAGTCAAAACGTGCACGAAGGCTTGGGTATTCCATGGCTGGCTTTTCACGACTGAGAAAAGATTGCCACGCAGTTGTGCCAGGCGTCCAAGCGCTTCTGCTTTCCTGTCTCGAATATTTCCCAATTCTCTACGCTTATACATACACTCCTGTCTCGTTAGTTCGAGTGGTAACCACGTGAGTTGGTTTAAGGTTGAAGACAGTCGCCCGAAGAAGCTCTTTTCTGCCCCATTTGAAGGCTGCGAGGAGAATAGAATAGCAGATGATGCGACCGAAATCTGTTGGTGATGGAGATGAGGGAAGAGTGCTTTCACAAAGACACCCGGATGAAATGAATCTGGCGAAGGAAAGAGTTGTCGTAGGAGGGTTGGATTAATGCTTGATATTCGGAGGGGGACATTTTGGGTACGAAAAGTCTGTACAATTGTACTTCCCAGATTTATGAGGCGGCCTGGAAGGGCTGTAAAATAATGGTATATTCATGGGTCCGGAAATCAGTATTAAACAGGAATTCAGACATACTCTGAAAAAGATACCAGGCGACATTCCTACGTGATCTTTCGATATCGGCCCACCACTCCGCTTCTGCCTCAGATTGAGCTGCTTGTGATATGCATAAATCAAGACTCTCGGCATACAGGCCTATGACGAGTTGGTTAATGACAGCTCGTTTTAAAGCATCCTCTTCCACAGTATCTACTGTCTTTATCGTATCCTGGTTTTTTGTAGCGTGTTCAATCTGAATGAGGGTACCCAGGGTATCATTTACGATACTCTCTGAAAGTTGTGTGCTGTTGAGTTCAAAAAGAAGGTAACGTAGTGACCTTTTGGACTGTGTTTCAGCAACGGTATTGAACGGGATTGAGTGGGACTCTGTGATAGGGCTAGGAGGTTGCGAGAGGGCCAGTGGTTTCAGGAGATTGCTAACAAATGGTGAAGCCATAAAAAAAAATGGAGTCGGAAAATTCAACACTTTATCTAAGTAGACAAGGTTGAACGTTGAACTAGCAAAAAACTTCGACGCGTGACGTCACGGAGATCACGCGGCAGAGTGACGTCACGATTAAGTATAGCAGAGGAATCAAATGAATAAAATAGAATGGATCATAAAATCGGGGTATAAGAAAAAAGAAATCAATTCCACAAGGTACAACAGCAAATGCACCCGTAAAACTCACAGGCACCATAACCTATACAACAGTTGAGGGGCTTTTTCCAACAATCCACCTACACATCTGCCGGCCCACACAGCGGACTATAAGCCCATTTCCGTTCCGGCACCCCTCTTGCCCTTCCGCGCACGAGCTAAAATGTAAAATCTTCCTCTAGCGTGTGTATCGTCCTGTTTAATCCGCCACTGAAACGAACACGGTCATGGATGTAATGGGCATGATTCTAAAAGGGGTCCTTCAACCTTCGCTTCTCGTCCACCGCCAGTCAACCTCCAGTACCCAACATCCTGTCGGTTGTCTGTCCGGAAGCATGATTCATGGCTCTTCCGCAGGTTCCGGTTCAGGGTCAGGATGGTCAATATACCATTGCTTTAGCCATGCCTCTGCCGCTGTATATTCTAGCTTTACCTGGCCTAGTAGCTCTTCGATCAACTTGAGTGCATCGTTGTCTGACAGATCTTTTTCCGCCTCTTCATCGCGTTTTTGGCCATAGTGTTGGATCTTCTCGCATGATGCCTGCACCTTCGAGAGTCCGAGTGCAGCGGAAGATCCCTTGAGAAAGTGGCCAAGACTTGATAATTGTGCGAGATTTTTTCCCTTTCTGTTGGTCGGTCAAGTGAAGTGAGAAAATGAAAATGATGAATTAAATTGAATGACGCACAAGGCTCCGTCCATTTCTTTAAATGTGTCCTCTGCTTGCGAAAAATAGGCCCATGCCATTCCTTTGGAGAACTCGTGCGTATCATCATCGAGATCAAGTATCTGCTGGAATGTCTCCATATCGACATCTGAATTCTATTCGAAGAACAATTAGATAAACTAATATAGAGAGGTTGAACCTCAGAAAATCGTTGTCTCTAGGCGAATAGATCCCTCCTCGGGTGATCATCGATATAATGGAAAGAAACTTACAACGTCTTCCTCCGCGTCCTCGGGGGGCTGGGTCGGCTCATCCTTCTTCGGTATGAGTAAAGTTTCAGATGAAGTGGATGGGGGCGAGGGCGAACGTGATTTTGGGTCGGTTGGAGTTCTAGGTTTGGCGAGGATGGGTGAGGTGTGGTGAGGCTTCGAAGGTGGTTCAGAGTCCATGGTTGGAGGGATGGGAACGGTGTGTACTGTGTCTGTGGTCGACATTGAGTGCACTGAGGACGAGAGAGAGCTTTCGTAGAGGTGACAGCTCGAGATTGTAGAAACAATTCCCGCCTTAGTTGGAGACTGATTATCAAAACGTCTAAAACGGTCAGCAATTGTCGGTGACTACCGTTAATGACGTAGATAAACGTGACTACAATATTAATTATGTAATATTTATTGTTGAAAATAAAGAAATGCCAAGATAAATTTAACGACATAAGTGCTGATTTGTATGTATCTTGGCCGGGAATCCACGCGATCTCGAGGTTTTGTTCATCTTGTCAACTGAAATATACGTGGCTGCGCTGGACTTAAAAAGGTTCCTAGACTATATTTCTGAGATATCGGACACTGGTATTTACTTCGTTTTCATGATACGGAGTGTCCCGGGGCGATACAGGTAGTTCTCTGCATAGTTTTTAGGTGGGATTCGCTTGACAGTGGATTGTTGGCTGTACAAGATCAGGATCAAATATTTTGGGCAAGATAAACAAACTCACACATAATAATCCCATCCTTCCGACAGGACATTAGACTGAATAACATCAAAAATTGGCAATTGAATACCTTGTTTTTCTGCAAAGTGAATAGCATCCTCCTTTGAACGGAACGACATGCGCGTTCCTTGCATGTAATCAGCCCTGGTCAATAGGCGTTCAGTTGTCTGTATATTGACTTTTTTGTTTGACCACCTACGAGCTCGCCCAACCCATTAGAGGATTCTCCCATCGCCCTCCTCCTTGTAGTATGTCAAAGTCTATTCTCCAACGATCTCCTTTAGCCTGGCCACACTGCATAGTATTTCGAGTTGGTTGATAAACTCGAACCGCACGGTGGCGCAACTGAGCTATTCATGCGGTTAGTGATATATATTTATGTGTGTGTATAGGGAGTTGGGAGGAAGGGCGTACAAGGAGCGCCACTAATTACATCTGCAACCATAACGTCCCGGGTTGGTTGTGCAGGAGCAGCAATGTCCGATAATTCCTTAGGAGAATTTGAAGTGGACTTCGTTGTCAAACCACGGTCAAAAGCAGTATATGAGCCTCGAATGGGCCCTACGGATGAGGTGGCGGCCTGCCTCCAGGCCTGCAGTATAGACATAGTTAAAGATGGAGTTATTACAGTTCCCGAGATTGTCCACTCAGGACCTGTTTATATTTGTTTGGCAAGTTGCGTTATGTAACAAATTTGATGTGACCACTTGATTAAAATATCAACTTTTTAAACTTTATGTTTCGTTTACTAGATATAGACGAACCGGGGAATTGTATGTATTGTAACAAGTCTCATGAGTGCCTAAAAATAATATTGTCCAGTCCAAAAAAAACAATTAAACAGCGAACCCGATTATTCTACTAATGGGCTGTAAGCTGATTGCGGGCTGTCCCTCGGAGGCGGCAGGCACAATGGGAGCATCTAGCTCATCGTCGTCGTCATCGCTCTCAGGTGCTCTCCGAGGTCGTGGAAACATACTGAGACGATTAGCATCGGTTTTGGAAATCTTGTACGAGTCATGCGCTTTCAGCGATTCTGCAAACTCTGAAAGCGCTAACACCAGGTCCGGGTTCAATTCCAGATTAAAAAGATCAATGATATATCGTCTGACGGGTAGGCGATATCGTCGGGTAGAGATGGTATGAAGAGCCCTGTAGAACATTTTTGGCGATGAAAAGATCGCACGATACTCGGGTCGAGCCTTCATTCTGAGGGGTGTTATTTAGAAACACTGGCTATGTTAAGAGGTGTACATACCTAGCGAGTGATCGTGAAGCGGCGTTTGCGATGACAGCATTTGATAAATTTTGAATTGCCGTCAAAACCTCGATTTCAGTGTCTGCTGAAGGGGGCGTTAATCTTGATTCGTTTTTATCCGGGGTATTCTGTGTCCATGTAGGTATCTGGTGGTTTCTGGTTATTCCAGTTGACCGTCGAATCATAGGTCAAACCTACTGATGTGAAGGCTTCAAAGTTAACGGGTATACACAAACCAGTAGGCATACCGAGTGGTGAAAGTGTAGCTTCCCAATGATAATCATCAAGGATTTCAGCACCTTGGGAAGTCGACGATACGAGGCCCAAGACAAAGAAACAGGTCCTAAGAGAATCTTGAGCCACTCTAAAGGTGCTAAAAAATATCCATGTACCCTCGTATTGACGGAATAGGTGACTTCTCTGCAATTTCCAGGACAGCTGGAATTATTTCCTCCTCTTCTAAAAAAGGAAGGCCTCCCTCGGTTGCACCAACATTGCCCTGACAATATCAAATGAAGTGTGGTACACAAGGGTTATTGGTTACGTACCACAGCCCATAGGATACTTTTGAGCTTCATGATTAGCTCTGTATCCTCACTTTCGTGACTATGTTGGCGGATAAATTGAGAAAACTCCGCAAAATGGCCTTTTTCCTGAAGAATCTGGCGGCCAGGTTCCGTCTTGGCCATCTCTCCATAAAAATGAGGAGGGACAGTCCCATCGAATGCCCTGAGTTGTGTATATATATCATCTTTGTTATATAGGTTGATTGGATGCAAATCTACTAACAGTATGTCCTCATCCTCATCGCCAATACTGTGGAAGACTTTGGCAAGAAAAACCTCGACTTGCACCACGTAATATATATTGCGTTCCTGTAACCTGTTATCAGATGTTCCGCAGGTCAATAAAAGCGTACGTTGAACCACATATCCATTTCTCGGTCAATATATCCCGCATCGTAGAGATATCGAAATCCCATTGGCGTTGACATGAACCTATTCCCCAAAGATGTAACTGGTTATACACAACAAGACAATTGGTGACCAACTTGAGAAGGAGAGGATGTCCTATCTCGCCCAAGTGGTCCATAGTAGGTTGCATCTCGACCACCAATTGTAAGATATCTTTAGTTTCACAAGCTTCCTCGAGGAAATGGACCGCGAGCTCGCAAACTTCGGGTGCGGGATCATATAACTGGGTCAGGAGAAGTCGAAGGGTCCAGGCATTCGCGCTAGCTAGTCCCCGTATCAATTCCCCGAGGTGTTGGGTGGCGTAGAGTCGAATGTGCTGCGGGAAAAGATTCAGTAAAATTCTAATTTCAGCAGCCCCAAAACTACCTTGTAGCTGGAGGTCAAAGCTTTTGACAAGACGATGCGCGGATGACCATCACTATGTGGCGAATGAGATAATGGACGAATTGTGATACAAAATACGAACATGTTATAGTCTAAATTCTCGATGATGCCCTTGATTAAATCTTCTCGACTCCGCAGTTCACTAAGATGATAAAACGCGGTAAAAACTTTGAATTTTTCTAGTAGTCTATTACAACAAAATCAATATAGGCAAGAGAGCTATGTATTTACTCACTCTATGCCTTCCTTGTACTTGCTGAGGGTACCAAGCATCTCTAGATAACCATATGTTAATGTGTCCGCCACCCGCTTCTTCGAGAATACTGGATCTGAGTCGGGAACACCGTTGAACTACCAAGCACATCACTTTTGACTCGTATGTTAATCAAATGGTTGGTAGACATACGGGATCAAGTTGTGCAAAGCTTTTAACGATTTGTGCAAGAAACTGATCTTCCATTGCTAGGTATCTGACACCATCAGAGCTTGCCATCAGCGTCGTCAATAGGGAGCACCCTAGTCGCACCCAGCGCGAATTCGTCTAATGTACATATATATTGAGTACCTCAAAAGGTGAGGACATATGTTGGATAGTACCTTACTCCTGGGCATGTCTGAAAACCTATGGCTAAAAGGGTGGAAAAATGACATAAGTCGGCGAATAAATCGCGAGACCTTGATTGCCTCCTCCATTCGTTTGGGATTGAGGAGAGGCCCTTCAATGAGTTCTTGTAGTGTATCGAAGTTCCATTTTGTGTAATCTTTCGTGAGCATAACCTAGGTTATGTAAGGGAAGAATATTGAAAAGAAAAGAGAAAATCATTCGCACCTGTGTTTCAAGTAAACAGGCTTGGAAGGTCCTATCATCCATCTGCATACTCATTTTCAGCTTAACTTGTTCCACATGTCTTTGACCGCGTCGGACGGCGTCTTCAACGGAGTTGGCTCTTTGCCCAACATCAGTAAAAAGATGGATCCATGGGTCGTACTCCTGGGACCTACCTGGGCCGATTGTTATTCTTGACGGCACTGGGTTGTAGTCTTGCACGGTTGCGATTGAAACTATCAATGGCCGACATAGCTGAGGTGCCTACTATTCTGTGCTCTCCTTCGCCATAGTCAGTTGCCATATTAAATAGGCCGGGGATGGCCTGAAAACAAATGAGTATAATCAAAGAACAAACGAAAACGTGGCATCCTACCTGTATTTTAGCCGCTACAGAGAGAGGAAGAACTCGGTTTGCCATTTGTAGAACTTCCGCCATTAGCAGAGTGGCCTTTCGAGATAAGTTAGACCCAATTGTTGATTCTCCTAGCATTGAAATTAAAGCCTGGACAGTTGAATTCTCGGTTGAAGTATCAAGGCTATTAGATATGAAGACTAACATCGGAAAGGCCTGCGTGGGTCAAGACTAGGACTAAAAGAGCGAGATATTGGTCAGTAAGTCTCAGCGTTTGTTGCCCACGGTCGTTTGAATCTGACTCCAATCGTATTTCCGATGTATCCCCGCCCTTGCGATACACTGGCAACAGTCAGTTAGCAAGGATCTGGAAGTCTTTAAGGTGATACAGACTTGTTAGCCGTCGACCATCGATGAATGTTTGGTACCACTCTGGTGATTTGATATTCAAAAGATCAAAAAACATGTCCAAAATGATCTCCTACTTTATGATTAGTATGTTCCGCATCGGCTAAATGCAACAAACCAACCCGAGTCTCTAGAGAGGGTATTCGAAGAGTATCAATCAGCGAGCGAATAGCCCGCATGTCGTCCATACAAAAATACATGAGCCCTGCGTGTCAGGTTGGGAAGTGGCAGTTTTCAGAAAGTTAATGACCTACCACTCCATGTTCGCAACATTAGTTGTATAACTTTCGTACATCCGCGCATACGGTCAGCATGGTCAGACCCCTTTCCATAAGCATCGGTCACAGCCGACAGTGCCATCTGAGGGGGGGAAAGATTCAGCCCAGCTATGACGTATTCTGAGAGGGTATGAATCACCTCTAAATCTACACCCACTCGCAAATAGGCCCTGGTACCTGGTGAGTCAATTATATGCAAAAAGGCCGCTGCCAGAATTGGCGTAATTTCGACTGGGCCCTCTCCGAGAACGTGTAGTAAGAACAGGATGCCACCTGTGCGGGAAACCAGGTCGATGTCGATCAGTACTGTAATAAGTTTAAGATTTAACCGAGTAAGCTGCCAAAATGAATGCTAAGCATACGCATTTCTGTAAGAGTTTGTATACATATCGGTCGAAATGGATCCTCCGGTTGTTCGGCAATTGCAATAAGGGCACGCATGACAGGTTCAGCGAGAGGAACTACTCCAGTTCCTCCAACTGCCGGGGACTCACGACGGACAGTACCAATCTCAATGAGTGTGCGAACCAGTTTCAGGACCTGTTCCTTTTCAACTGTATGCTTGTTGTCACGATTCAACGACCTGCGTCGTTTTAGTATCTCAATTGTGCTGATATCGGGTAGCAAAAGCTAACTTCACAATATACCAGTCAAGAGTCCGGCCTATTCGTTTGACTGATTCCGAGTCAACTAGTGCGTGTCGTATTAGCCTGTAGGCAGTGGCTCGGCATTGTTTCGAGTGCTTATCGCCCAAGAAAGATACGACCCTGTTGAAAAGCGGAAATCAGAGAGTCCAAAAAGGAATATGGGTGACCCACGCTTGTATGACATCCAAAATATTTAGCTCGTAGCGAACGCGGAGGTTTCGACGAAGAATACCAATGAACTTCGTCATGAGGTCAATTTCCGTGGAATTGGTAGGTATAACACCCGAATATGGACTTGTGGAAAGCGATAGTGCGCCCGAGTGACTCAATGAATCAAGAGCCTTGATATAGCTGGAGGCATTATACAATGCCGTACGAAGGTCGTCCCCACCTGCCCCATATTAGCAAGATCAAACCGTATTGATCACAAATTCAATACTCTTATCATCTCCGTCCTTCATTGACCTTGTGTTTGTGGGTGTACCTGACCCTTGCAAGGGCTTTCTTTTATGAGATATCATTCCATTCGTCTGTCTACTTCTGCTCCGCGAAGTTACTTGAACTCACGTCAGCGGAGGTCTGGAATTGAAAGACGGCTGGCCACTTACGAGTTTCGATTCGTTTGGTGATAACCTCAATCTTGTTCTTCGCCATGCTCAGCTCGGACTCTACTTGCAAACGTAGAGAATTCTGGTTGTATAAATATTTTTAATGAATGGTAGGGGAAACGCCGACTAACATCCAGTTGCATGTTCAGAAAGTTTTCAGCACCTTCTTTGATCCGACGCTCGAGAGCCAGTTGAGTGTTTAACGCCTCTAACTGTAGGCGTGCGCGCGCATGAGTAGAATAAATGTAGATAGGATATAAGACATACTTGTTCAGTGGGATCTTTCCCTTCGAGATCGGAGAAGGAGAATACACTGTTATCGACCTCCTTACCAGGGAGATTTGACCCAACCAAGGTGAACGAAGATGCGCCTATGCTAGTAGGACCTGTCCCATTCGGCACGTTAAGATGCGATGGCATTTTCTATAAGACGAAGCTGCGGTTGTGTATTTTTGGAAGACAGGTCGTAATGGTAATGCTTTGACCTTCAACCACCCTAAAATATGTCGATGACCAATTGAGAGCGAGTTTGAATTACTTATTGTAGTTATGAATGTCCGACTCGTCCAACACAAGCACCAAGTAGCTCACGTGACATAGTCAGGTTTATACATGGCCAGACATCCTAAGGATAAGTAGCGCACTGTCGCGGCAGAGCCCGCTACTTTTCACTCATAAAACAATGATGCACTATTGTTGAGAAGGACTGTCTGCGACGGCCCGGTACTCTTCCGTATCAGTCCCGGTCTCACCTTGGTATCACATTAGTTACTCCTATTACCGATCACTTTCCTTACTTGTCCCTGCCTATTCCTACAGCCTGTAGGGATGGCGTGTTTAGGGGTCTAAGACCCAACGTCGTACTTATACTCTCGGGCAGAGTAGGGGCCCACCTCAGTCGTCTTTCAACTGACCTGAGGTGAGCCCAATTACCCCTTCTTATATTATCCTCCGTACTCACTACCTGTATTTACTTTGTTATTCACTACAGGTTATGGCCCTGCTTCACTCTGAAATACACAAAGCAATAAACCCAACCACACTATACTGACAACTCACAACTACTTGAACCCAACCCTACCAGAAACAACATGTCTACCAACAACTCAGCTATTCCCCCTATCTTTCCCGAAGTCGATTAGTTCAATGGAAAGAACTTAACTGGGTTCAAAACCAGGCTACTCATCACAGTGAAGGCGTGTGGTGCGCGGATACCTTGAGGGTGCCTGTAAGGGGAATGGCCATTTTCAGCATCACATTTCGACATTGTATGACATCGTAATTGCAGATCGGAGATCGTAATCGCAAGATGAGATTGTGATCGTAAATTGTCATACAAGCTGCTGATTACAAGCCCTAAGCCAATGATCACAAATCGAAGTCACAGATTGCAAATCGGAGCTACCAGACAAGGCCTACGCCTCGTATTGAAGATCGCACATCAAAAACCCAGATGTCGTCCGATATGCACCACACTTGTTGAAATCATGTACGATCACTACGCAAACATACCTATTGTATCAACTAACCTATTGTGCAACCCTGAGTGACGTGGCAACAATAGGTGTACATACTTGCATTGTGTAGAACTAGGTATATAGTGGCCCCACCTTGGTAGGGAATCCTCAGATTGATCTCTCAGGATCTCCCCTACCAGGTGAGTAGTTTAGACATGTACCATAGGCAATATACTCAGGATCTCCCCTACCAGCTGGAAGTCCAACTTGTGATCGTGCGTGCTCCGACTTAGGGTCGCCCTGACAGGAATGGCTGGTTGTCATTTGCAAAGCTCAGGACTGGCTTGGTGGCTACCACATTCTTCAGATCGTCAAATGCAGTCTGTTTGGCGTCTCCCCATTTCCATGTTGCATTCTTGCCTGTCAAGTCAAAGAGTGGCTGGGCATGATGGGAGAAGTCTTGGATGAATTGCCAGTAGAAGTTGACAAAACCTAGGAAAGACTGGACTTCTTTCTTTGTTTTGGGTGCTGGCCAGTCCATGACGCCGGCAATCTTGACAGGGTCCATCTCAGCCTGTCCTTCCAATATGATCAGACCAAGATATTCAATGCATGTCTTCTCAAACTTGCACTTGTCAAGTTGGAGGTAGAGCTTGTGTTGTCAGAGTTGTTCCATGACAAGTCAGGTAACACGTCGATGTTCCTTAAGGGTGCGTGTGTAGACCAGGATGTTGTCAATGTAGATGCAGACAATGCCTTCCATGATTAGGTCATGGAAGATCTCATTCATCATTGTCTGGAAGGTCGCTGGGCTGTTTGTCAAGCCAAAGAACATGATGAGTGGTTCAAACAGGCCCCAGTTGGTTTGAAACGTTGCCTTCCACTGGTCACCCTCCTTGATGTGCACATTGTTGTATCCCCACCTGACGTCCATCTTGGTGAAGTACTTTGCACCTCGTAGTTGATTAATCAGATCGGAGATGAGTGGGAGGGGGTACTTGTTCTTCACCGTTAACATGTTTAGTGCTTGGTAGTCCTGAATGGGCCAGAGAGTGCCATCCTTTTTCTTGATGAAGAAGAATGGTGAGGCCATCAGTGACTTGGATGGTCAGATGTGTCCTGACTTCAGGTTTTTGTCCAGACAGTTGTCTAACTCACTCTGTTCAGTGACTGATAGTGGGTAAACTTTGCATGACTTGTTTTCAGCATCTGCAATGAGTTCAATGGCGTGGTCCCAGGTGCGTTGTTCAGGTAGTGTATCAAACAATGTCTTTGAGAAGACGTCCTCAAAGTCGTGCAGGTAGTCAGGTGCCGTGTCATGGAATGATTTGGGTTGCAAGTTCCTTTGGAACACCTCTGCAAGTCTTTGTGAGACATTTGCTGTTGCATGTATTTCTTCGATGTTGTGGAAATTGACAATGAAGATCCGATCTCCTTCTTTGATCTGCTTGCTGGCTGGCACGTCATCATCGTCATTGTTGTAGTCAGGGCTCAAGTCAGGGATGTCGTGAAGTCCATCTTTGACATTGGGGACAGATCCGGCACGGCAGGCATTGATACGGTGTTCTTCTGCATGCTTTTCGCGTTTTTCGGCTCTGATCTCCTCTACACATGTGTTACACTTGGCTGGGCATTGGCTCATCTTGACTGTATTTGTCTGCCAGTCAATTTCTGGGTTGTGTTCACGTAGCTATGTGTAGCCCAGGATCAGGTTTTGCTTGCTGAGGTGCGTAACCGCAAATTATGTTTGTTCAGAGTGACCGTTGTACTGCAGGATCAGATCAATGACTTGTGTGATTGAGCCCCCTTCATTTAGTGTGCCGTTGATGTTGTAGACCAGGATGGGGTGTGCAAGTGTTTGTGTTGTAAGCCGGTTGTCTGCGACATACTGTGCATCTGCAAAGAGGCCTGTT